>CAWUFW010002007.1:847550-1140050 GCA_963921515.1 Calotriton arnoldi
CTCAACCTTGGTTCCTAATTCTAGTGGCCCTATACATAAGGTGTCTTAGTAATTGGTATTTATCTGTTCGGCCAACTTGATCTCTTCCATACAAAAAAACACGATAACCACACGTTCCCTTGGAATACAAAACTGAGAATCTAACTCCATTTCATTGGTATTTTTAGTGCCAGGTATGCAAGTGATGGTGTAGTCATGTTGAGGATCAAAAACAGCCCAAAGGGCCTGTTAACGTTTCTTACATTGAATCAGTGCAAAGTCCTTGGGCTGGATGATGATTTGTTAGGATTTTAAATGTATTTTGAGCTCCATGTACTACATGTCTGCATTTGCAGCACCTCTTTCATAGCTGTTTCATCGGGTTCCAGCATGGAATAATTCTCTTTCGTGGTAGAAGCAGGAATGAATAATAAGAGTAGTTACACAATGTGGAGTTTCTCCTGAACATTCTTCAACAAGATTGAGTGTAAACAAGCCACAGAGCCCCAGGACCCGTCTATACTCAAGCACCGCATGTCACGAGAGTGCAGCTGTTGATCTTGGAGACACAGCTGTAAGATAAGCTTTATACACGGGAGCAAGGACCTGCTTAGGAGTCCATCACCTTGTGGAGCGGTGGTCAGCCTCTGAGGAGATGAGCTTCTCAGTCACACCAGTGCCTGGTAAGGTTATGGCTGGGACAGAGCCCCGTGATACCTGATCTACAGAAACACCAATTTCAGCCAGAGGGCGCCTAACAGAGTCTCAGCTAACAGGTTTTACCCTGGCACCTGGGCCGGATTTGTCGACCAACCAAAGTCCTGACGTTCTCCTTCTGGTGCGCAAGATGTCGGCACAGGCCACGAAAGTCATTAAGCTGAGCAGGAGATGAGCTGGGTGGGTCCTGAGAAGTGAGCAGCCCAAGAGACCACACCGATGGAGAAGCTGTGGGCTTGGTGTTGCAGTTTTGTTGAACCTTCATGTTGATTCAGCACAGCTGAGTTTTCTCTACACAAACCACCCGCTGTGGCAATGGAGGGCACTGGTGGCCTGGAAACAAACCAAAACCTCGGATGGTGCGCTTGGCTGAAGTCCCTTGTCTGTCACCTCCAGCCATGAATCATGGATAAGAATAATCGCATAAATTGAGCTTAACTGGTGGGGAATCCGTGTGGAAACCCCCTTGGCGACTTCTGAGGCCTTGCCACCAAAGGAATGAAAGAGTGGAGTTCTTTTACCCAAGGTATTATGTATCTTGGCAGACATTTGGAGTTGCTGAGGTGCAAATAGATCCGCAATGGGACCATTATGACTGGTGGGTAGTCACTAAAGGTGTAACTCCTAAAAGATTTTTTTTACTTTATTTTTGAAGCTTAACTAACATATTTCCATGTACATTCTGAGTCACCATCAATAAACCACATGAAACGTACAAATGGCACAAGGCGACACATATCGCAAGGGAGTGGGTGTTGTCTAAACGTGTCTGCACAGAGCAGTGCTGGGAGATCCACAGCGGGTGAGATGTAGCAGAGGAGGTGTAGTGTGCGTGGGAGGGCATTTAAGGGGATTCAGGGTGCAGACAACACGTGAGGATCCGTGCATGTCAATCAGTAACAGGGTCATTGCTGGTGCAGCATGAAGGGAGACGAGTCGGGAATCTACCCAGCAGGGCGAAGGAGTTCCATACGGCACTTAGTTATGTAGTGTCAGGTTCTGTACAGTCTTCTTAACTACTTAGATACAAGGTATGTGGCAAAAGGCACCCATATATTTGCGTGGTGGGATGCGTTAAGCATGAGATCCCCATACCATTCTAGCTGTTCATGGCAGTATGTACCATCACTTATCCAGTCCTGATGCGTAGGGATCGAGGTTCTACCCCAGTGTATTGCCACTTTACATTTGGCAAGGAGAAGTAGCATTGACATGAGCCGGCAGTAGGTGATGGGGACATCGTGGACCCGTCCCAGCATGGCTGTTAGGAGCGATCTGGGGTCCGTAGGTCTGTGATACTCAGCATTGTGTCAAATATATCAGACCAATAGACCGCAATCAGCGGACATTCCCAGGTGAGGTGTAAGAACCCCGAACTCCTAAAAGATTTAAGTGCAGCTACTTACAGGATGCCATCTGTGGAACATTGTTTGGTGGGCGTCTGCTGATAGATTGGAAGTACTAAACTTGAGTCCAGAGTCTCGAGACAAAAGTGATGGTCTAAATCCAGAAATATAAAGAAGACATTCACTAGCATAAGGTCTTTGAGGCTACGCAGTGTGTCATGGTGCTCCTAGAAAAAGGCGTGGAAGACCTTGAAAACTCAGCAAGAGCGTCCAGGAACTGAATACTCGAGAGTAATGGCTGCTGGAAGGGGACAATATGGGCACTGTATTTCAGTTCTTGGAAATCTAAGGTCCTGTGGGAGGTCCACATCACTAAAGAGGCTATTATGTTCCCTGATATTCTAGGGGGTCGCACATGGATAGATTTCCTAACACCCCAGAAGGAGAATACACAGCCTTAGCTCTGGAATGCTGACTGGTACTTTTCAGCCCGTCCTTGGAGCCAGGCCATGGAGCTATGCTCACAGTTAATATGGGATGTTATGAATATGACCGACCTACCTGACAATATTATACAACATATAAATGATGAGCTGTACCCCGAAATCAGACATGCATATTAGTTTGTAAGAATAAGTCTTTATTGTATGCTTCTATAATATATATCATATAAATTGAGATTATCACCATAATGATGGATAACTCCACAATTGTGAATGTTAGAATAAATAGGCTATAGGCCCAAACATTGCTCATCCCACATCCATAAAGCTTAATTGGCTTGTGCCATTATTTCATTCTGTTATCTGGTTGCTGAATCGTGTACGAACCTCGCATAGCCCCAAAGAGCAGACTTCTTTTTACCCAAATCATCCTAAATGGATTATTCAGACTCAGTCTTGCTGGGCTCCGTGCCTCCCAGCACTCCAGCTCTCATTCCCTTCTATCGTTACGGGGATTGATTATACCCTAAATTCTACAGCCTCCCTACTTAGGGCCACCTTCTTGGTTTGTACCCCGATGTATGCAAGTAGCAATATTCTGCTACAAATAATGCTTTTATTCAAAGCACTCAGCATTAATACAAGTTAACACAAGTTATATTCATAACTATTTTAGCGTGGAAATCAGAGATTTAACAAGGTAATTTCTGCACAAAGATGTTCTGTCTTCTGGCTGCTGGTTAAATGACAGAAAAATACTGCTGTGGAAGTGTCCTTCCTCTTGCTCGAGCTGAAGGCATGTGACCATATGAGCTAGAAAAGAGAACAAATGTATGATGCAAATGGCAAAAGCAGTTACAACTCAAGTAATTTTTGTGGTCTAGCATTGTGAGACCTCGCATGCCCTGTGCTATGTGAAAGCTTTTAACACAAGCCTTGCTAATGTGTCAAGGTCTAGAACATATATTGACATCATCAGCATGGCCAAACACATATGGGCACATCACCAGACCCAAGTAAAAGATCCAGAGGGCTGGCATGATCTTGATTGACTTGGGCAATCCAGGACTGAGGAAGTCAGCAAGAGAGCTAGCCTTCTGCTCCTGTAAAGTCCTGATCCAAGCTGCACAAGACTGGGGAGAAGGCAAGAGCTCCAAACTGTTAAGATCTTTTCGTTATCAGTCTCTCTGCGTCACTGCATTTCAGACATTTGATTGTGGTCCACATTTCCCCCGCTCCCGTTAGCGTGTCACTTTATGAAGGAGAAACAGAGAAGGCTCTAGACTGGTCTTCGAGGGGACTATAGTGCTGACTATAGTATTTTACCATTTCTAGCAAGTGTTGAGTTTATCCTCACCTGCCGGTATGATGGCAGCTTTATTATTATGTGATTGCAAAGTAGGAACTCAACACAGTCCTGAGTCAACTCATGAAAGCCCATATGAGGCCATTCTCAGAGTGGGCGTTACATTTCTATCTGTGAAGTTGAGACTCTCGCTAGTTCTATCCTCTGTGAGAAGAGATGGTGAGCTTCAGACATTTACAACTTAGGATCCGTTCTTAAGATTCCACAGAGACAAGGTTGCTGTGTGCACTAATCCTATTACTAAGGGACTTTGAGCTTATACTGCTATTGTTAATTGACTGTGCAACTCCCAGCTCGAGAGCTGGAATGATCCAAGCGGAAGAATCTATGAAAGTTATCAGTGCGGGAGAAAGCTGTTACAGGCAAGTAGTTTATTTTGTTCTGTGGGTTAAGCTGTAAATGTAAATTTTATATGCACAGATGTTTTGTGTTTTTTATGGAGGAATCTGAATAAAATCTTTCATAACAGTGAGTCATTTTGCTGTTGCGTAATTGCTGAATATAACAGATTGCAAACAAAATGTTTCAGCATATTTAGGATGCGCAAACATATTTAAAAATCTATACGCTTATAACCAGACATTTATTTCATGGATATAGAGAATTCTGTAGACTTTCAGCCATTCATATAGATGTATTGACCTTATTTTCGTTGGAACTGCAGCTTTGGTTATTCATTTTACCTCTCGGAGGAGAGGATGTGTCCGATACTCTATCTTCCCACTGGTCAGATTGTGTGGCAGCCCTTATTTCATTGGTCACATGATACCTTATCTTACTAGTGATGCTGGTGATATAATTTGTTGTCATCTGTGATGTCTTGAGCAGCGCAGGGAAGAGGGTTACTTTACAGTCGAGTGCCTAACCATACCTGATGGGTTGCTGAGCTTTAAAGGATGTGGAGGGGAAAATTATACAATGCCCCTTCAACAAAAAAGTGTGTTGGTGTTAGTTTAGTTCTAAAAATATTGAGTATTTCCCTGACATTCATTGGTCTGTTGGTGGTCACACATCAGTTCGTAGGAAGGATTATTTACTTCCATGCATCAGCAGAGCCCAGAAACATAACACCATCTACCTCCACCACCTATTGGCTGCTAAGCCGTATGCTTTTGGCATTACACTGTCTGTAATAAAATATCCAATAAAGACTGTTTTGTATCATAAGTGAACTATATACTAAACTTTCTGCTGCATAGTGTACTCTACCGACCCCTCTGAAGTTTTCAGGCTCCTACAGAGCTGACATGCTTTTGGGTCAGTGCTTTAAATGGGCCGGTACTCACCGGTACTGAGTACCGGCACTTCCGAATTTTCTTGCCGTCAGTACCGGCACTTCTCTTTAGCCAGAGAGAGTACCGGTACCCTCATCAGCGGCACGGCAGGCGCAGGTTAGGCATCTCCTCCAGCTAAGGGCAGTCGCTGCTGAAGACTCCAGCAGCGCCCACTTTAATGTCCAAAGACTGCAGGGTGTTGAGAGGGCTTACATCACGCTGTGATTAACAGTGCAGGGTCTAGACAGACCCTGCACTGTTGATCAGATGCGCAAAGAAAATTCGCCGAAAGTGATTTCGCCGCCCCCCCCCCCCCCCTCTCCATTAGGTGAGTGAAATGAGCTGGGACTGCCAGACAGTCATCCAGTCCCATTTAGTGTATTGCACTGGCCCTACTAAAGCATGTGGCAGCGCACTACAATACTCGACCTTCATCAAAGACGTTTTTCTTTTCCTCTTTGTTTAGCACAGGAGCTGCTTCCCTTTGTGTGCCCTGCAAACACTAATTGCTGCATTTACAAGATAACAGGGACTGACTAGGGTACTGGGACAATGGGTGTGAATTTAGCCCTGCCCATAGGGCAATGCACAGCAGGGAATGTTGGAACACTCTAGGAATTAGCTCCCATGACAACTGTTGATGCATTTGGTTGGGGGAAAGACGAGACGAATATAGAAGGATGAGGGAGGAATGTAAAGTGAGGTGACAGGTGAAGTTAGGATTTACCGCTTTTTCAGATAAAAATGCCAGATATTTTTTGGGGAGAGTTTTATATAGCGCAAACTTATTTGCTGAGTTCTGAAATCATTAATGGACTTAAGTGTGAGTGTTTGCTTATGTCTGTGTGCTTGCCTGCTTGTGTGTGCCTGTTTTTGAGTAAGAAAGAGGGAGAGTATCAGGACACTCTCAGGAGATATATTAGAGGGAATGTGAATGCTTTTGTGTACATGTCTGCTTGTTTCTTTCTGTGTGCGAGCTTGAGAATATATAGTATTATGCCAAACAACAATAAATAACAGTAGGGCATTAAGAAACAGCAAATATTACAAAACAATGATATGTTAACATCTCCTGTTTGGCTTTCATTTTGTGTAATGAGTTAACCTGTTTCGTTTACATAAACGCATTTCATGTGTTTTGATATGTGCTGCAACTGGTACAGAAGCCATTATGTACCATCATATATTGCCTTTAGCCCCGCCCCTAGCTCCGCCCACTTGCCACACCTCTAGCATCTTCAGGACCAAGCACATGAGTGAGGTCAGAATCCGTGCAGAGCTCCAGGCAGAACTGATTCTTAATTGTCTCTTGGCCCTGCAGGACACAGAAGTCTACAAAGCTTCCACCAAGGATGACATTTCAAAGTGGCAGAACATCCTGAAGACTCACAGCACGGTTGATTGGCTCATTGTCCTGGTGGAGAACGAAGCTAAGAAGAAAAATAAGACGAACATCCTTCCACGAACGTCTATTGTGGACAAAATCAGGAATGACTTTTGCAACAAGCAAAGTGACCGGTGAGCGGCTCTTGCACGATCTGTGGTAGCCCCAGTGGCTGCTGGGTAGTTATAGTAGTTGCTATTGAGGAGGTATTTTAAGAGCTACTGTGACGGGATGGGCATCATGATCTTTGATTTGAAGTGGTGGAGTTTTTACCGCTGTTGAAGTTGAGTGGGCAATTCTCATACTCTTTGGAAGAATCAGGGCTGGTTCTGCAGTTGTGCTCTATCTTGGAATTGGAGGAGCAAATGTGGTCTCATTTTTGTTACATGGATCCTCTGTTGCACTGCTCTACCTCCCCTCCGTCCAGCTGCTGGGTAATGGACAGTGCCTACAGGAAGCTCAGAGTGAGCTTCTTCCAGTGAATGCTGTTTCTTTATGAACTTTGACAGGGCTCCAGTGTGAATGTGACCTCCTCACATCTATTGTCTTTTATTTGCATTCTTACAGAGAACTGGTAACTAACAATAAACAGTGTACTTCAATGATAGGTATTCAGATCAGGCAGGTACCGGAAGATCAAGAAAAAGGCATGTCTTAGTGAATGTGGAAGAAGAGCAGACTTACAGAGAGAAATTCTAGGTTGCCCAGAAGTGAAGATTATGACTAAATGGGTTTTCAGATTTTCCTTTTTTGTTTTAAACTTGGAGTGTTAAACCCTCGGATGTAGATTGGGAGATCTGGAGGAGCTGAGCTGCCCCTGAGAAGGATTGTGCTGCTTCTGTGCCCTGCCTGTTGTCTGTGCATCACAAGAGTGCAGGGTGCAGAGAATGATGTGTGCCTCCCGTTTTTAGGCAACACCTTTCATTTTTCACTGGCTCCCTTTCATTGGAGAGCAGGCTTTTATGCACTTTGTTATATGTAACTGGCTATAAAATACAATGCATTTCTGTCTCTTCTCCTGCCCATTCTGCTTCTGCCATTCGTTAAGCAATTTGTGAAATTTATATGCAATCCTTGACGAATACCCTTCAGAAGCCATTCTTTTCCAATGAGGAACTTTGGCGCCTTGTACTTTTGTCCTCTCTGTCCCGGAATTGGAAAGTGGTCGCTTAGAATCCAACTCCTAACGAACGGACTGGTCCTGAAGGAAGCCCTTGACTTCATTATGATATGGAGCCGAAACCATCCATTCATAACTGCCACATGCTAGCAATACCTCTTGGTGGGAGTCACAAGACCTGGCCTTCATTGGTACCATGCGAAATCTTCACTCTTCACAAGGATGCAAAGGTACCAAGGAACGTATGCACAAGTTTGAACATGTTCCACAACCAAACCCCCCAGAACTGAGAGTGCTCTTCAGCGAGATCGCTTCATTTTGAAGTTGAGCCAGTCCCGCTGAGCAGTTCGACCTTCGTTTGGCAGCTGGTTAGCTTTATTTCCACCTCTTCTCCCTAGTCACACTGCATTCTATGTCTTGGTCTATGCCCTGCACCACCTACTTGCTTTAGAGTCCCTCCGTCTGTTATTGCAAAGGGAAGAAATGAGAGAACTGGGGTTAACAAAGAGCATTAGGGGCAAGAAGAGAATGTGTCTGGGTCACCCTTTGCTTTTGTGTAATAGTCCTCACAGTGCATTGATGGCAACAAAGCCTTAAATGGACTTAGAGCCAAACATAACATTAGTTTGAGCCTCCGTGCCCTGCATACAGCATTGAAGCTGCTTTCCCTTGTTGGTGCCGACTTGGAATCTGTCATTTTCAGTCTTTTCTCATTCTGTTTGTGTGCCAGTAATGCTTTCCACTCACCAGTGGGCATATGGAATCTCTCTCTTGAACCGAGTTTTCTTCTGATGGTGTTAAGCTCCATCCAGTACATGTACTAAATCCACCACTGTTCCCCTTGTATTGACTTTTTGTTGAGACAGGGATGCTATCTGGCACTAACCGCATTCCCCCTCCACTCCTGAACCCTGTATTCTACTGCCCTTGTCCCCTAGTCTGTGCATGATTGGATCGTTAATGTGACCCCTTCATTCACCCATGCAATATGATGAGAAAACCCCACAAGGCCCATCTAGCGCACTCATTCTGTACACCCTGTAGCTTTCATTAGATCCTAAATAGTCTCTGGCTGTACGCGGCTTCCACCCAAGAGTTTGCTTTATGGCACATTCAAAACCCCTATTTTGATGTACTCCGCCCTTGCTGTTGGCCCTTCTTTTTGTCTCAGTGTTTTAAATCTTGCAAACTGCATTATGTGTCTTTTAACTTCACTTCATCACCTGCCTTCCAACCCCTTCCAGTGCTGATCCCCCCCCTTTGTCATTTGAGGAAAATGTGCTTTCTTTTTCAAAAATGCTCAGGATTATGAAGGTCGCCATAGATTGTGATCTAACCAGGTGGGACTTCATTTATTAGCCAAAATATGGCAATTTATACTTTTGAAAGTGTGAAAAAGTGTTCTGCAAAAAAGAGTATTTTTTTTTTTTGTTCTAAAAATAACATCAATGAAAGTGTTACCCTGCTTCGATCTCTCTCTTCCCAGGTTTTAAAAAAGGGAAAAAAAGTATTTCCTGTTTTAGTAGTGTGTACCTACTTTTGGGGAAAATGGGTGTAAAACCCATGGCTGAACCTAGATTGATGTGCAATTTTGAAAATCAGACATGTCATATGTTAAGCGCCTCTGGCTGAATTCGGCAAAGTTGTCAATGTGATGAGGAGTCGTGACGAGGAGTTCAACAATTTACTAGTGAAGATCGAGATACAACTAAGCGTAACTAACCAAGTGAACCACACTACAGATATGAACACTGTCCGGTGCTACAGATCGAGGCAACCGTCAGTGCTTGCCTACAGATCGAAGGTGACCCTTTAGGGCTGCTGTAACCCTCGGAAGTGATGAGCTTGCTTGGACGGTGATGAGGACCAAGCAGGTAGAAGGACTGAAACCAAGATGCTACACAAGGTGGTTTAGGTGACAAGAGCAGATGTCATTTAGTGAAATATGCGAGTTGGAATATGACTGGCTTATGCTGTAAATGTTTTTGACTCGTCTCTTTCCCATAGCATTTGTGACTATATTTAAAAGTGCTCGGTGCATGGCTATACACATGACTGTTTTTACAGGCTCTTTGCTTCCATCATAAGTCTTCCAGACCGAATTCAACACTGTTTCCACATGCTCAGTACCTGGAGTGTATTTTCGCATGTCCGATGTCTTGCCACAAGCTCTCGTCTTCTCCAGTTCAGTGCTGTTATTGCTATGTCCGGTTTCTTACCACAAGCTCTCGTCTTCTCCAGTTCAGTGCTACAAAGAGTGTTTGAAAGATATTTGAAAGTGGTTGAACAGCAATTTTCTGAAATTAAACTCAGACAAGATGAGGTACTCTTTATCAGTCATGCAACACCTCCTCCATCCAGCCTTTGGTGGCCTTCGAAGTTGAATCCACCACCAACTCTGTTCTCATCTGCTAGAAACCTGTGAATTAGGTTTCATGCTGATCTTTCCTTTATGGCTCAAATCTGGCATATTCCCTCATCCTGTTTTCTGAAGTTAAGATCTGTCAGAAACTCTTGCGTTATCTCCCAGAGGAGAGCTGTAAGATCATTGTCCATGCGTTGATAACCTCGCACTCGGATTATGAAATATCGTATACCTGAACTGCCAGCTTATCTGATTCTCAGATTGCAAATAAATCAGAATGTGGGGGCTAGGAACATTTGTCGGGTCCCTTTTTGCCATCATATCTCCCGCCCCCACCTGAGGCAGCTCCATTGACTCCCCGTTGCCAAGAGGACATTGGCCTTCAGAGTCTTAAAGGGCATAGGGCCACACGATCTCAGGAATAGGCTTAGCTTGTACCATCAGGAGCGAGCCCTGAGATCTAATCATCTGCACAGTGCAGTTTGTGCTAATTCCTTCATACATTTTTTCCCAAAAGATGTCCAGGACATATTTGCATGCTTTTTCCCCTCCCATATGTTTGGGATTCTAAAGGTACGCTGGGTTTGCCTGGAGGAAATGTGACACTTTTTTTCTGAAAAGATGGGGAAATGCTTTCTTCAAAACGTGTTTTTTTAAATAAGTATATCAAAGCATAATTGCTGTTCAAAGATCGCCCTCTTCCTAGCCTTCAGAAACCGTGGTGGAGAAGATTTCCGATTTTTGCAGTTACTTCCTGCTTAAACTTTGTTGGGGAAGAGAGGTGTGAGCTCTGAAATCTATATATTTCTGAAAATTAGACAAAGTTCTGAAATTAGCAAGTAGTAATTTGTGTAGCGTACAGATCTTCCAAAGAAACTAAATGAGGTAAAAACTATTGAATTCCAAATAGGTAGACAATACAGCTATGCATGTTTGAAATGAATGAAAGCATCCTTCTAAAACGCTTACTGCTGCCCCACAGGGTGTCCAGGCACTAGCAGAAGGGAAGGTGACATTATACCAGGTTTTAGTTTTTTTTCTACGTGCCATCCTCGGTGTTTTTTATTTCTAGAGATCGTGTTCCACAGTTTGGCAGCATGATCTGAAAAGTCTCTCCCACCTTGTCTGCTTTTCTTAAGCGTGGGTACAATCTGAAGAATGTGTGTACCATGATGGAGTTGGCGAACAGGAAAATACCAGGAAAATGTCTCTTGATATTCAGCAATCCAGTGTTGTATTTTTTTTTTTTTTTTGCAGTTTCACACAGTGCAAATTCGACCCGAAGGTATTGAAGCGCTTTACATGAGCACCTATTACACTACACAAGGACACATTTTAGTAGGCATGGGGAGATTAGGTGATTTGCCCAGAATCGTCTGCAAGGGGATCTCTAATCCCCTTCAAAAGTGCTGGTGGGTTGCCTCCTGCACTGTGAAAAAACGGAGAGGCTGCTTGCATAAAAAGTTTCGCCCATCGCAATGAAGGGAAATGCGCCGCATCTATAATGCGGCCCTTTCTACCCTGAGCTTTCTTTAGCGACCCAGTGGATCAGCAGTGGTGTAGCTTGCTTGGAACTCTGTTCCTTTTCTTCCACAGAATACTTTTGGGGAGTGGCAGATTGGAGGTTTAAATTTTCCTCCCCTAGGTGACAGAAAGCACAGTGTACACCAGAGATTGGAGTCCAGAAATTCTATTGTTTACTTCAGCCTGTCTTGGCATCGGATCCCTGTCTTTTTGCACCCCAGCTATCTAGAGCCCAGGGGAAGGCTGGGAGGTCAGCACAAAGCCAGCAGTGCCTGTTCCTCAACCCAGTCGTTTTCCCTTGTGCCCTGAGGAAGCATATTGGATGTAAACCTCTGAACCTTTAGTCCCCCAAAGGGGGCAGGAAGACTGCATTGGTCCTGCGGGTGGTATGGGTGACCATCTCCCTCCTCCCCCTACCCCACCAATCACTGGTGTCAGGTTGGCTTTTGGTCCCCCGGAGGCAGACAGACTATCTTAGGCCCATGGGTAAGGGGGATTGGCTCAATGCCAGGGCAGGCTGAACCCACATCTCATTCTTGGTTTCAGAAAACCTTTCCCTAGTGTCTAGTGAGCTTTCTGCTCCCTCCCCCCTCCCACCACCAGATTAAGGGTAATCTCTGTCCATCAGGAGCAAAGAAAAACTGTCTTTTGAATAAATAAGGTTCTGCTGGTAAAGTTTAAAAGATTGTCCAGTGAATCAAAACATACCTGGCAGCCATAACTACCCCCATATTAGATGCGGAGGCATGTGCCGTACTTGAAGCCCACATAACCTTGGTCGAAGTCCAAGCTGCCACAGCAAAACTCAACTCTAATAAGACTCTGTGCCCAGTATTTATAAACTCTATATAGGGCTATTGGGACCTCATCTCCTAAACATGTTCCTAGAAGCAGGCAAACAAGGCATCCTTACTCCAGATCTTGGGCGGGTGGTCATAGTGGTACTGCACAAAGACCGCAAGCCTACAGAGATATGCGACTCATACCGTCCAATCTCGTTACTCAATACTGAGATTATAATCTTGGCCACACTGTTGGCCACTAGGCTGTTGCAGGTGAT
The DNA here is from genome assembly GCA_963921515.1 of Calotriton arnoldi. Classification (NCBI taxonomy): domain Eukaryota; kingdom Metazoa; phylum Chordata; class Amphibia; order Caudata; family Salamandridae; genus Calotriton; species Calotriton arnoldi. Next base: position 860,129 of record CAWUFW010002007.1, read on the forward strand.
CACGCCACTGATTCATAGGGACCAGTCCGGCTTCATGCGGATCGGCATGCTACAATCTTGGACAGACACGTAATTGTCTAAACAAGAAAATATACCAGTCAGACCCCCATGTCCTTTTAGTGCTGGACGCCGAAAAGGCATTCGATGCCGTGCATTGGCACTTCCTTGAACAAACCTTAGTCAAGTTCGGGTTTGGCCCCCGTTACAGGAAGTGGGTCAGACTACTATACCAGGCCCCGGTAGCGTCAGAGTGAACGGAATCCCATCCTCTAAATTCCCCATTGGTAGAGGCACAAGGCAGGAATGCCCTCTATCCTCCCTCCTGTGCGTCCTCCCCATAGAATCATTGGCATGTGCAGTTTTGCAGAATCTTTTCTGTATTCACTATGCTGTGCATTATTCCGCCATCTAGTGGTTGGGTCCAGAATTGAAGTATTTCTTCTCTTTTTTGTTGTTGTTGTTGTTAGTGGGCGTCGACGTAGTACCATTTGGTGTTCTTCTGTGACGTTGACGGGCTTCCTCCGGAAGCTCCCACCTTTGGTAGCCATCTTCAGATTCTTTTTTTCCGCCGTTGGGTCTGGATCGATACGGAGGAGCTCCCAAGATTGGAGAGAAGAATCGAGGAAAAAATCGGTAGGACGGTGTCTTCCACTTTCAACTTTAAATCAAAGACGACCGCAGTGCGACGAAGGAAGAAAAACAAGAACTTTGACGATCGGCGCATGCGCATGCTGGGGGCTCCCTGTGCGCAGTAATGGACAAGACGCCGTTCAAGTTTTGTAAGAACTGTCACCACAAATACGCTCAAAAGGATCAGCACACTGTCTGCAACCTGGACCATCAGAGCGATGACTGCAACGCCTGCTCCGTCTTCACCCCGAAGACGTTGAGGGTGAGAGAAAGGCAGCGACGAGCAAATTACAACATGCAAGGCCAAGGACCACCGCCATCGCTGCAAGACCTGGACCTCTCCAGTGAGGAGGAAGATAACGTCGCCGAAGGGCCAGAAGGCGTCAAGGACAGAGAAGTTTTGGTCGTGGAAGTCGAGAAGAAGACTTCGAAGGAGATAAGTCGTCGACCTCGAAAAAACTAGAAGAGTCTTGAAAATCAAACTCTAGACCTCCGAAGGGATCCTCGGCGTCGAAGCATTCGGCGACCGCAGCTCCATCCAAACAAAAGCAGACCGTAGGATCCTTGGATAAGGACTCCGGAACGGCAAAGGCCCTCGAAAAAACAAAGACGTCGAAAGACAATCTGGAAAAGGACGCCTCTGCGTCGAAAAAAGAGAGGCACAAACAAACCTCAACGACTGGATCGGCGTCGACAGTTGAAAAACGGAAAGCAGAAAATCTTGACGCCGAAACACACGCGGCTGAGATAGAGAAAAAGAGAAAGAGCTCTTTACCGCACAGTCTTAGGTTTTTATCTTTCTGCCTCTCGACTCAGGATCTCTCTATGACTTCAGGTAGCGCCAGGACACCTTCGGGTAGCAGTTCGCGCTTTATAAATGTTAATAACATAACATAACAAAGAGACTCTAAGCCGAAATGGCTAATATCCTTCAACGGAAAAAAAACTTTGACGAAAGCTTGAAGCAATTCAAGATACCGCCGAAAACAAAAAATACGGAAGGCGAAAAGGTTGTCGAAGAACCAATTCTGCCAAAAACCCCTGAACCGATCACACCAAGGGCAGAAAAGAAGTATAAACACTCCTCTAAAGACCCTATATACATCAGGGGATCATTGCCAGCTGACTCTATCATTGCCTCAACTGCAAGAAAAAGAGCAAATGTGCTAACTACAGTGGGACCACCTCCAGACAAGGAAAGCAAGAGGATGGACCTCGTAGGAAGGAGGATGGAAATAAGCGCAGCTAATCAATGGCGCATAGCTAATTCAAATGCATTGTTGAACAGACATGCTTACCAACATTGGGAGGAGGTAGGAGAACTGTTACAAAATCTACCAGAACAATTCCAGAAAAGAGCTATCCACCTGGTAGAAGAGGGTAAAAACATTGCAAATACATTTTTGAAATCAGCCCTTGATGCTGCAGAAACATCTAGCAGGCAAATGATGATTGGCATCACTGAAAGGAGGAACGCATGGCTTAGAATCTAAGTCTTCAAGCCAGAAGTGCAAAGCAACATCATTAATTCACCATTCAATGGGGAACAGTTTGGAAGTGTGGTTGATGAAAAGCTAAATCAACTAAAGAAGGACAACGAAACTGCAAGATCCATGGGGGCTCTACAGTTCAGAGGCATGCGTAGAGGCACACCATCAAGGAGACCAGCGGGGAGAGGTACACACCAACCTGCTACCTCACATCAAGGTTACCAACAAACATACCAAACATGAAACCAGGGCACACAACAGGGACAGCAACAAAGCTGGCAATACCAAGGAAGATCATCCTTTCGAGGGCGTCCCCGTGGCAGAGGTCAGCCACAAAGAGGTGGACAACAAACCTCTACTAAGTGACTGCGCTCACAAGGAGGTACACTCACGAACAACAGCAGTGAGAGTACAAACAAAAAAGAAGCATATACAAAAACAAAACCAGTTTACAGTTCCTCCAACATACCACCCCTGTAGGAGGCGGACTAAGATTTTTCCTGCAAAAATGGAGGGAAATAACCACAGACAAATGGATTTTAAACATAATACAGTACGGTTACTGCATAGAGTTAACAAAACAGCCTCCAAACAGGAGGCCAAAGCAAAGGACACATTCAAAAGAAGAATTCTCTCACCTAGTCAAAGAGGTGCAGGAGCTTCAGGGAAAACATGCAATAGAGCACGTACCACACAGAGAAAGGAACAACGGAGTATATTCAACATACTTCCTAATTCCAAAAGTGGATGGAACACTACGGCCAATATTAGACCTAAGGTTTCTAAACAAGTTTATAAAAACACAAAGATTCAAAATGACTACACTACAAGAGGTGCTACCTCAATTGTAAAGGGGAGATTACATGGCCACAATAGACTTGAAGGATGCGTATATACACATCCCAATGAACAAAAAACACAAAGAATTGTTAAGATTTGTCGTGGACAAACAACACTACCAATTCAAAGTACTCGCTTTCGGACTAAAATCAGCACCAAGAGTGTTTACAAAGTGCCTGGCAGCAGTAGCAGCACATCTAAGAAGGCAGGGGATTCATGTTTACCCCTACTTGGACGACTGGTTAGTAAGAGCAAACTCTTACAGTCTATGCAAATAGCATATACACCAAGTGATACAGACACTAGTTCAGCTGGGCTTCTCCATACATTGGGAAAAATCATCAATAGAACCAGAACTCATAAAAGTGTTCTTAGGCGCAGAGATAAATACTGTGTTAGGGAAAGCATTCCCAAGCGAGAAAAGGAGATCAGCCCTATTGAAGGAGACTCATCTATACCAGAGGGCGCATCATCTGACAGTGAGGACAGTGGGGAGATTACTAGGAATGATGGCCTCATGCATTCATTTAGTTCCCAACATTCGTCTACACATGAGACCATTTCAAGAATGGCTTCAGACACAATGGTCACAAGCTACAGGGAGTTTGGAAGATCTAGTTAATCAACAAAAAGAGAGAGGGTTTTTTTGGGGGAATACTTCCAGTCCCCTAAAAGTAATCCTAATAATCACAAGAGGGAGTTATCCCAGCAAAACAGCAAGGAATACGAAAGAGGAAGAAAAGAAAAAGGTTATTCCTTTTTAAAAAAAAAAACCCTCACTCACCAACCTAGTTGGTGACATGCTTCATCATCCGGTTCCCACCAGAGCAGCCGAATGCCACTTGGGTGTGCTTCGACGCCTGATTACAGCGGAGCGGGTTGATGTTTTGTGACAAAGTGCAAGTGCGTGAAGAGGAAAAGTGAATAAAATTGTCTTTATTGTTCCCTAAAGTTTATATAATGGAGCAATAAGACAAGGTTAAAAACAGAATGTAATGCTTTTGTAGGTTAGATTGACCTATAGCATCTAGACAGTGAAAATAGTGAAAAAGACACGGTCTACATGTTTCAGCCTCCTATTGTCAGTGCAAGGCTTTCTTCAGGACCACAGAAGTGATACGAGGGGTATGCACACACTAAGGTGCACCCGTCTCAGAGTCACACAAACACTACCGCCTACTCACGGTACTCCTTTCAGCCTTCTGTGAAAGGCGCAGTTATCTGGAAAACAAATGTGGACAATCCTCTGTATTAATGGTATTTCATTGCGCTATAGGGTTGTACAGCACAAATCATTCCTTGATCATCATCCGCATTCCTACGAACATGGCTATGGTGGTAGATGTACACAACGTGCATACATACCGTGCATATAGCTCACATTGTGATTTAGTGGATTCAACTCACGTAGTGACTAAATGGTTAAACCCACGCAAGGGAGTAGTACTCAACCCCCTTAATTTTGATATAACATACCCACACTTTCCAAGCATGCATGTGTGGATGTCAGTGCGCTCATCATTAGTGAGTCTAACAAAGTATGGAGATCATACGATAATCAGAAAACACATGTAAAACAAGTACAGCCGTACTTGTGCCTGTGTAAATACATGACAAACATGGAGGAGCGTTATTAAAACCAAAGAGATCCTTGGCTTACAAATGACTAAAGTTTGTCGGGCCCCATGGAAACCGCGGGGGGCATCGGTTATTGTCAAACCCTGTGGGGTAAAGGAGAAAAAGCAATGCATGTCATCCTGTTACTTCTCGTATCTGGTCGGAACTTAGTCAAGATCGAGGTGGCAGCAAGCAGAGTCAAGGTTACTTACTTCGTCAAACCGGACTGCCCGCCATTCTACCTACAGACCTTCAGCGCGGAATCCCGAGGATACCTCGGTCCGTCGCTCCGGCGTTTTTAAGTGCTATACTGGACGCGCATATTTCCACTTCTTCCTAGGTGACGCGGCACGCGCCCCCACGTGATGACGTGGTAGATGTTACTCGCGGCTACGGGTGGATTGGATTCTCGCGAGTAAAAGTAGAAATGGTAAAAAACATGGGAGTTAAGTGAGTGTTGACAGATAAAAAACACTCAGTGATGGCAAATTCAAAGAATGGAACTGGTAATGGTGTTTTTTGTCGTTGTTTTTCTTGACACACGCCCTCTATTTGGTGAATTTTACAGCGTGTTTTCATATGAGTGTGTCAATAAAATTATTTCGGGATAAATTGTGGCATCCTTAAAAGTAAACATTGAAATATTAAAAAATACCCATGTGAGGAGGGATTGCCTGATGACCCTTGATGGTAAAAACGAGACAGGAGTGTGCCTTATATAGGTTCATACAGTTTGTGTAAAGGTAGTTCGCCTTACTATCAACCCCTTTCATCAGGTCATGCAATTCCTGTACATGGGTGATTCTTAAAGTGCCATGTAGTGTAATGGGGGCAGTGTCATTATCTAGCCCAATCCAGGGTAATGGGTCTATTCTAGGAACCTCCCCAGCCAAATTATACCATAAGTAGCATCATGTTACACAACCTCATTTCGTGGAAGCACTATTTTTGTTTCAGGGAGTTCCACGGGATGTTGTCATTCAAACCTTCCTTGTGTCTTGACAGCCTATATACCCAGCGCTGTTTTTTCTCAAGCAGGCGTTGTTGGATATTTTCTTTCGCTTTCACCATCTCAATGATAGTCCACCGTATGTCATTAGTGATGTGGTTTGCCTGAAGGAAGTGTTCTGTGAGTCTGGTCGTGATTTTTTTGCACCTGATCGTGCTCTGGTGCTCACAGATCCATTGTTTTACCTTCCTGCCTACATAACGTAGGCCACAAGGGCATGTTATGAGGTACACCACATTAATTGGGTTACAGTTAGTGTGTGCCCTCAAAGTCCAGGTTTTTTCAGGTGCCAAATTTAGTGTTTTCGTGGCTGTTGTTAAATGGCACACGCTGCAGTTCCCGCAGGGGTAATGTCCAGTGATGTTAGGGAGGCCCCATGCATTTAGTACCGTGGGGGTCATATCCTTTTCTCCAAACCTAGGGTGGGTGGCAACGAGGGAGTCCTTTAAACTTCTTGCTTTTTTAAAAGAGAACAGGGGTTTCTCCCATTTCAAGTTGCCAGTCTGGAGGATCCTCCAGTGTTTAATTGATTTTGTCACCTGATTGGAAACCGTGCTGTATATTGTTACACAGGTTAGTGGTATGTCCTTGTTGGGTGCGTTTTTTTCTTCCAAAAGGGCCTCTCGTGGTTGGTTCCTGGCCCGTTTTTGACACTTGTTGAGTATTTTTTCAGGGTATCCCCTAGAGGATAATTTCTTGGATAGGTCAGCTGCTTGTGTCCGGTAATCCGAGAGTTTGCTGCAATTTCTCCTCAGCCTTAGATATTGCCCGTAAGGGAGATTTTCCCTAAGGGCCCTAGGATGAAAACTATCAAACCTCAGGAGGTTGTTCTTGGCGGTTGGTTTGTGGTGGGTCTTGGTTTCCAACCTGCCACTCTCTTTGGTGATAGTTATATCCAGAAACACCATTGTGTCAGTATCCATAGAGTGGGTGAACCTTAGATTTTTGTCACCGTTGGTAATCCAGTTAAAGAATTCGGACAACACCTCCATCGGTCCTTGCCAAATGACAAGGACATCGTCAATGTATCTCTTCCAGAAAGAGATGTGGGGGCTAAACGGGTTGTTGTTATTCAGAATGTATTTCCTTTCGAAATCGTAAACGTAAAGCCCTGCCACACTCGGGGCAAAAGTGCTCCCCATGGAAGTCCCTTTGGTTTGGAGGTACAGGTCACCCTCAAATTCAAAAAAAATTCTTTTGAGTGCCAATTTGGCGCACTCCAGTATGAAGTGCTTGGGTGTCTTGTAAGTCCATTCTATCTCATTGAGGGCTTTATTGAGTACTTCCAGAGTATCATCTTGTGGAAGGCTGGTGTACAGGCTCTCAATGTCAAAGCTTACAAGAATGGTTGAATCGTCAACAGTAATCTCCTTCAGGAGGTTAAGTAAGCTTTTAGTGTCTTTTAAATACGTCTCAGTGCTTTGTACTAATGTTTTTAGGAAAAAGTCACAGAAACGTGATAGTGGTTCCAACAATGACCCTATCCCTGAGACGATGGGTCTACCAGGGGGGGGGGATTTGGTTTTTATGAATCTTAGGTAGAGTATAGAAATAGGGAATATTTTCTTCACCAGTTGTCAGGAAATCTGCTTCTAGTTTGGAAATGTGCCCATTAGCTTCAGCAGAATCGACTAGAGATCTTATTTCCCTTTTCAGTTCCTGTGTAGGGTTGGTGTTCAAGGGGATATAGTTTTTCCTGTCAGTTAACAGGCGACAGCATTCCATTTGATAGGCCAGTTTGTCTTGTACCACCACCCCACCGCCTTTGTCTGCCTGTTTTATAACGATGGTGTCACAGCTCTTCAGTTTTTTAAGAGCCAGATTTCCCTCTTTGCTCATGTTAAAAAAACTTCTGTTTATCTTCCATTTTCTCCACATCGTTGAAAACGGCCTGTTCGAAGGTCATAACCTCCACAGGGGTCGAGTGGGGGGGGTGGGTTGAATGTGGATTTTAAGCGTAGACCTGTTCACATAGGTCCAAGGTGTTCTCTCTGGGCCCTTGTTTTTCGAAGAAAGCTTTCAGTCGAATCTTCCTAAAGAATTCCACAAGTTCGCAATGTAGACTGAACTTGTCAAGTCTTGCCGTCGGGACAAAACCCAACCCTTTGTTCAAAATCCTTTCTTCAGTTTGTGTGAGAGTCATTGTGGAAAGATTAGTGACTAAACCCTGCTGTTGCTTGTCCCTGCCTGCAGATCCTGTGTCTTGCTCCTCGTGTTGTTCCCTACAGGATCTTCCTCCTCCCAATGGACTTGATTTTGACCCTTTCTTCTTCCTCTCCTGCCCCTCCCTAAAAAAGGCGGCCTGTATGTATTCTGTGTAAATGGGGGTTGTGGGAAAGGTGGGTTCCATCCAAACATTGGGTATTGTTGATGTGTATTGTAGGGGCCCGGGAAACCGCCCATCATGGGCGCTGGGTAGTTTTGCCATGTGTTTTGAGGATTCTGAAACCTATTTCTTCCTCTCTGTCTAGATTTACTACTGCCTCCACTAGACCCACTACTTATTGAGGAGTCGTCTTCAGAAAGTTCAGAATACCTATCATTTTTAGTGTGAGGTGTAAAGTCTGGGTCGGCGTAAGGGAAGGTTTTGACATAAGAGAAGCGTTTCGGGTCCTTCTGAAATTTTTGTATTTTTGATTGAGTCGGGTTCTCTTTATATTCATTTATTTCTTTTTTCAACTCATCAAGCTTTCTTTTGTAAGCCGTGATGGTTGTCTTAAAATGATTTTCAGTGAGCTGTCTCTCTACCAGCATGGCTTCAGACAGTCTCACAGCAGTCTTTATTATCAGTACAATCCAGTCGCGTGTACAGGGCCCAGCCTTTTCTAAAAATGGGGTCTTCAAGAAAAATTCTGGGTGCATTCTCTTCCAGGGGATCCTCATCAAAGTCATAAGCACATGAATATTCCCGCCCATGCGCGGGACCCCGGAAACACATTACATATATGTGAAAACCATATATGTAGCTCTATATATATATCCATATATATATATAAAAAACACACAATGTAGCCTCCCATAAACATGCTGAGCAATATTGCAATGAATTCTCTTGCACATAAACATATTCCAATAAAGCAGGGAGAAAGAAACTTTTGAAAACTGCTTTAATACATAGCAGATAAAACAATCCTGCAAGGAATAATGAAGAAAACATTGCCAGCACATAGGCTGCATTGTGGGAACATTAGTGTAGAAAGCTGAAAAGCTAACCCACATAAACACACAGATAAACTGGCACTGTGCCTTTAAGGCAGCCATGACCCCTAGCTTCCCATCATGCCTCAGGGGTGACAGTTAGGTCAGTTCTTCTTTCCGGCTCCTTCTGTCAGGACCCTGGTTACTTCAGCTCTACCTCTTTTTTCTGATTTTCTGTCAGAAAATTCTTCAATTTTTGATAAAAGCTCTTACTTCGACATCTTTTTGGTGTTAAAGTATTTCTCTACTGTTTTTTTTAGAGAGTTGAGCATTGTTTTACAACAGAATGCCCTCTCTTTTGACTCTTGTCCTTCCTGTGGCAAGAAGAAGGCCAAATCAGACTTCCACCCTGTCTGTATTCTATGCCTTCCTTCTGAGCATAATCCTAAATCCTGCCAGCATTGCAAGCTGCTGTCCAACAGAACTTTAAAGGACATAGAAAGGATTCGTCTCCATGGATTAGCTGAGAAGAGAAAATCACCTTCTAAAGACAAGCCTCCGATGAAGAAGAGGAAAGAGAGCTTATCTACAAGTAAGATTCCCGTATGCTCTCCATCGGCGTCGGGCTCGGTGCCTCAAGACGCTTCACTCGTCCTACCTGCTTTTGGACTTATCCCGGCATCCTGATCCCATATTCCTCCAAACGCGACGAATCAGTGGACCCAACCACCCGCTGCCCATCGGAATTCTTCTCCGAGCGCTGCCCAGCTTTCCGCACGCTCTTCCCCTTGACGCAGGACTTTCCACAATTGACGACATCCCAGCCATTGAAGGCTTCCCCAAATCACACCGCCTACAGTTCCAGTCGTGTAGGACTCACCTTCTGGATTTCCCCTCCCCACCTAGTGCCACCAGAGCACTTTAAATGAATCGTGTAACCATCGTCCTGATGATGACCTTGAGTTAGAGAGGTCGAAACGCCGTCGACTCTACAACGCCAATTGCGGCAACCAAAGGGTCATTCACAAATAATGGAATTATGTTTGTGATTGTGATTGTAAATATTTTTGTTTGACCTACACTGATTATAATTTTTCGCCGCCTCACGCTGTTTTTAATCACGTGTGTCACTGCGCCGTTTATTCACTACAACACTTCCAGTGCACATCTGGTTTGTTATGGTTACTGCAATTTAGTTGATTTCTGTGCTTCTATATGCAAATAACAACCTTTTCAATCTCATTGGTCTCCCTTATTTCGTTCCTGTGCTGTGTGATTGATACACCTTTTTGAACAGTCCCCCGCTTGATATACCTGTTGAGACGTTGTTTTATTGATGTCAATTCCCTTCATCGGCCACAAAAACGTCGACGAGAAGACCATCGACGGCGGGCTCGCCGTCGAGAGAACACCGGTCGTCGTCGAAGAACGCAGGTACGTCGAATCCTCCGCCGTCGTCAACCGGGCGACGATCGGCGTCGAGGAGTCGCTCTCCGTTGGTGCGGGCTCGCCCAGCGTCGAGACACAGATCGTCGTCGCCGTCGATGCGGCATTCGACGTCGAGACAGGCTCCGCCGTCGCAGGGTCTCCAGCGTTCGGCGTCGAAGCAAGCATCTCAGTCGACGTCACCCAGACGACAGTCGACGTCGAGACACACCTCATCGCCTCCGCCGTCGCCCAGGCGGCGTTCGACGTCGAAGGCAAGATCCTCTCCGACGGCGAGGTATTCGACGTCAAGACCAAGGGTAAAATATACCAGACGTCGTTCGACGTCGAGACGGCGGTCTCCGTCGACGGCGAGGAGGTCAGCGTCGAGAGAAAGATCGACGTTGAGACGGCGGTCTCCGTCGACGGCGAGAAGATCAGCGTCGAGAGAAAGATCGACGTCGAGAAGGTTTTCTCCGTCTACCCGTTCATTGTTGAGGTCTCCACGCTCAATGTCGAAGGCGAGGTCTATGGACTCCAGGCACACTGAGAGGTCGACGTCGAAGAGAAATTCACCAGTGATGGTGACACAGAGCAGGTCGACATCGAGACACACCCCATCGACGTCACATCGCTCATTCAGACGCCGATCACGCTCCAGAAGCTGCAGAGAGTCCTCTCACTCCATCCGGAGCTCACCCCAGATGGTTGCGTCATCACGCAGTACTTCTGTTCACTCACAGGAGCCTACAAAAGCACCGCCAGGAGGTTCTCCAAGGAGACAGCGATCTCCTTCCATCCATCTCTCTCCCAGATGGCTTCAACCACTTCATCATTGGCAGACGGGGTCCACAGGTCACGCTCAACGACCTACTCCAGTCCGCAGCACAGATCACCATTACAGCGTCTTGTGCAGGAAGTGGACAAATCACCCACCACTCGGGCCAGGGAACTCCGAGGCAGATCCCCTGAACGCAGGTCGTCTCAGGGACATCGCAAGAGGCGGCGTACACCATCTTGGTCTTCCTCTTCGACACATTCATCCAAAAGGGATTACTCACCTACCCTGACGGATAGTCCTCCCTCCAGAGTGTCGCCTATTGATGATGTGAACACTTTCCATGATGTTCTCAACAGAGGGCTCAGAAGCTGGGCATCACCATGTCAGCTCCTCAGACAACCAAGTCCATCATTTTTGAGACTCTCCACCAAAGGTCTGCGACTAGACCATTGCTTCCTTTGGTCCCAGGCATCATCGAGCCGGTAATGGATCTCTTCCTTACACCAGCATCAACTAAAGCAGCTCCAGCTCGGATTCTTAAAAAATACAAGCCAGCTGCATCGGATCCTCTTTTCCTTAGATCAGATCCACCTCCGGACTCTGTTATAATTGCAGCAGCGAAAAAGACGCATGCGGTTGCATCTTCCTCCTCCGCTCCTCCGGATAAAGAGAGTAGAGCACAAGACTCTTGGGGACGGAAGGCTTGTGGTTCTGCAGCGTCTTCTCTGCAAGTGTCCAACGCTGCGGCTCTGCTGGGTCGTTATGACAGATCACTATGGGACTCACTGGAGCGCTTCAAGGACCGGCTCCCAAAGGAGGATCAGCAGGACTTTTCTGAAATCCTTCACGAAGGTGCTCTGGTTGCTAATCAGGTAATCAGCACTGCAGCAGATGGTGCGTCCCTGGCGGCTCACTCGTATGCACATGGCATCTGTGCACGACGATCTTCCTGACTGCGCCTCACAGCGTTAAAACCAGAAGCACAACAACGCATCCTGAATCTCCCTTTTTCTGGCACTTCACTGTTTGGTGCTCACACAAACGAAGAAATGGCGAGGATGAAGGCCGAGTTGGACACCTTAAAGGCGGTGGGCCTAGAAAAGAAAAAGGAGTTTAGGAAGAGGTACCGGCCCTACAATCGGAAAAGTTACCAGCAGAGGGTTCAAACCCCTCAATGGTCACAAAACAGGGCAAATCCCAGTATCAAGGCCGCCGTTCCTCGAGAGGAAGGGGAGGACATCAGCAGCAGTCCTCCTCTGCATCAAAAACTCCAGGGAAGCAATGAGTTTCTGCTTCCTCTAGCACCGTTGCACACTCCAGTGGGAGGAAGTATCTCAAGTTACATTCAAGAGTGGCGCAACATAACCAAAGATCAGTGGGTGCTAAATATACTAAAAAATGGGTACACACTACGTTTTTGGACGTCCCCAAGAGACATTCCTCCTGTGAAATCTCGTCATCTACATATAGACCTCCTGCGTCAGGAAGTGTTGACCCTTCTCAAAAAACAAGCAATAGAAGAGGTCCCTCAAGCACAGAGAGGAAAGGGAGTGTACTCACAATACTTCCTTGTTCAGAAAAAAGATGAACCGAACAAGTTCAGACCAATTCTGGATCTACGTTCTCTGAACAAGTCCATCAAAAAGGAAAAGTTTTGGATGTTGGCGCTCCACCAAATATTTCCACATCTAAGGAAAGGCGATTGGATGTGTTCGGTGGATCTACAAGATGCGTATTTTCACATCCCAATCACAGCACAACATCGCAAGTTCTTGCGATTCACGGTGGGAACAAGACATTGCCAGTTCAAAGTCTTACCCTTCGGCCTAAAATCAGCTCCGAGGGTATTCACCAAATGCATGGCAGTGGTAGCGGCAGCATTACATCGCCAAGGCCTGTTCGTATATCCATACCTGGACGACTGGCTGCTGAAGGGATCCTCTCCTCAAATGGTGCAGGAACACCTTCGCACCTGCCTAGATCTCCTTCAGCGCTTAGGCCTGCATGTCAACCTGGACAAGTCGATCGTTCACCCAACTCAATCACTCCACTATCTGGGTGCCAACCTCAACTCCGACCTCGGAAAAGTGTTTCCTTCGGAGGAGAGATTGTCATCAATGAAAGACAAGGGCAACATCATCCTTCAGGCTTATCAGCCATCAGTAAGACAGGTGGCTTCTCTACTGGGTTCGATGGCCTCGTGCATTTTTCTCATACCCAACGCCAGATTGAGGATGAGACCGTTACAGCAAGATCTCGAGGACAAATGGAACCAATCCTCGGGTCAGTGGAACGACCGGATTGTCCTCTCTCCTGCAGCAAAGAAGTCCATTCTCTGGTGGCTGCAACCACAGAACCTACTGGTGGGAGTCCCTTTTCATCAACCTCTGCCAGAACAATCTCTGATCACGGATGCTTCACTTCAGGGCTGGGGAGCGCATCTGGGTCATCTGCAAACTCAGGACAGATGGACCAGCAGAGAACAGACATATCACATCAATATGCTGGAACTGCGGGCGGTTCATTTAGCCCTCAAAGCTTTTCAACCGTCAATTCAGATCGGATCGATCCTAGTGCAAACGGACAATACAACCACCATGTATTACTTGAACAAACAAGGTGGAACTCGCTCTCGCCCTCTGTCTCTCGAATCCCAGGCAATCTGGCACTGGCTGCTAGCCAGGAACCTATCGATCACGGCAATCCATCTGCCGGGAGAGCAGAACGTGCGAGCAGACGCCCTCAGTCGTCACTTCCAAGAGCAAGAAGACTGGGTGCTCAACGACGAAGTGGTGGCAGAAATCTTTCATCAATGGGGTCATCCTTCCATCGACCTTTTTGCAGACGATCAAAACAGAAAATGCCACGCCTTCGCATCCAGGTTTTACCGACCAGGAACGAGAGGGAATGCTCTTTTGATAGATTGGTCAGGGACGTTTGCATACGCCTTTCCACCCCTCCCTCTAATTCCGAAGGTGGTGGCCAAACTTCTGCGATCCAGAATGAGGATGATACTCATAGCACCGGACTGGCCTCGCCAATGGTGGTATCCGGACCTTTTGCAACTCTGTTCGCCCTCATCGGAGACTTCCGTGCAGGCCGGACCTTCTCACCAAGATGGGAGGGAAAATTCTGCACCCCAGCCTTCCCTCGCTCAGCTTGACAGCATGGCTCCTGAAGTCCTGCAGTACGGACATTTGAACCTCCCTCAGGACTGCATGGATATTTTAAGGGAGTCAAGGAAGCCTTCCACAAGATCATCATACTCTCTAAAGTGGAAAAGATTTTACTTGTGGTGTATCCGTAATGATTGGAGTCCAATTAACGGGCAAGAGGAGGTAATCTTGCCGTATTTGCTCTATTTGGCCAAATCTGGTTTGAAATATTCTTCCATGAAAGTGCATTTGGCAGCTATCACAGCATATCGTAAATCACCTAACCAGCCTTCTTTCTTTCAGCTTCAGGTGGTTAAGGACTTCCTGCAGGGGTTGAAAAAGGTTTGTCCCCCTGTTCGACCTTCTCCTCCTTGGGAGTTGAATTTGGTACTGTCTAAATTGATGGGTCCTCCATTTGAACCCATTCATAAGTCTACATTGCAACACCTTTCTTGGAAAGTAGCTTTTCTAGTAGCAATTACATCAGCACGCAGAGTGAGTGAGATACAAGCACTCTGTTCTAAAGAACCCTATACGGTTTTCCACCATAATAGGGTGGTTATGCGAACTCACCCTTCCTTCCTACCTAAGGTTGTGTCAGAGTTCCATGTTAATCAGACAATTTCTCTACCCTCTTTCTTTCCCAATCCATCCACACCAGCGGAAAGGTCTCTTCATTCGCTAGACCTCAAGAGGGTTCTCAAATTCTATTTGGATGCAACGAAATCCATTAGAAAAGCCGATCAATTGTTTGTAAACTATGGTTCTGTTAGAAAAGGCTTCCCAACTTCTAAAAGATCCATTTCAAGATGGATAGTATCTTGTATAAAGTTGGCATACCAGATTGCAAATAAGCCTCTGTTTGACTCCCCTAAAGCTCATTCTACTAGGGGTAAGGCTGCTACGATTGCATTCTTACATAATGTACCGATGGCCGAGATTTGCAAGGCGGCAACTTGGAAATCGGTCCATACATTTACCAGACATTACTGTCTGGATTCTGACTCCAGAGCAGATACACAAGTGGGCCAGGCCTCCTTGAGGAATCTGTTCCAATGCTAACCTATTGGAGTCTGTATAGGCCTTATGGCATTTATGTATCTTGATGGTACTCTGTTTACTTGCCCGCAGGATGAGGGGATGGGCTTGCTATTCTATTCATGTGCTTATGACTATTGATGAGGATCCCCTGGAAGAGAAGGATAAGCTACTTACCTGTAATCCTAGTTCTCTTCCAGGGGTATCCTCATCAAAGTCATAAGCAACCCACCCGCCTCCCCGGGCAAGTGAACATGATTCATACATCTCTTTGTAAAAAGGTCTGCGGATATCCGCAAAGAACAACTGACCTAACTGTCACCCCTGAGGCATGATGGGAAGCTAGGGGTCATGGCTGCCTTAAAGGCACGGTGCCAGTTTATCTGTGTGTTTATGTGGGTTAGCTTTTCAGCTTTCTACACTAATGTTCCCACAATGCAGCCTATGTGCTGGCAATGTTTTCTTCATTATTCCTTGCAGGATTGTGTTATCTGCTATGTATTAAAGCAGTTTTCAAAAGTTTCTTTCTCCCTGCTTTATTGGAATATGTTTATATGCAAGAGAATTCATTGCAACATTGCTCAGCATGTTTATGGGAGGCTACATTGTGTGTTTTTTATATATATATGGATATATATATAGAGCTACATATATGGTTTTCACATATATGTAATGTGTTTTCGGGGTCCCGCGCATGGGCGGGAATATTCATGTGCTTATGACTTTGATGAGGATACCCCTGGAAGAGAACTAGGATTACAGGTAAGTAACTTATCCTTCTTGACTATCAAACCCTTAGGTGCAGTGTTATTCCTAAGGTATTCAGTCAAAATTGTTCCATGTAAAATAGTTCTGATTCTGTTTTTCTTTTGTTCTGTCAACTTCTCCCAATCAGTTGTCTGTGCAATCGTCTGCGCTATGTTGGGATCTGCGAAGAGGGATAGTCCTGCCAAAATGGCATTAACCTGCTCATCCGTAAAGGATAGACCTTGGTTCTCCCCCATGTTTGTCTGTGGTGTGAATGAAGCTCCAAACGAATCTCTCACAGCTGTGCGCTGCCTGTACTCAATCAACAAAAAGAGAGAGAGGGTTTTTTTGGGGAATACTCCCAGTCCCCTAAAAGTAATCCTAATAATCACAAGAGGGAGTTATCCCAGCAAAACAGCAAGGAATACGAAAGTGGTTGTCCCAAACAGAGTTCATCAAGAGATGGCATGGTGGAACAAGGCAAACGTATCACAAGGGAGACTTTTCACACCACCAACTCCAACAGTGACCATAACAACAGATGCGTCCCTAATAGGATGGGGGGCACACGTGAACAATCTCAAAGTAAGAGGATTGTGGGCACCACAGGATGCGGTGAAACACATCAATATCTTGGAACTAAAAACTGTGTTCTTAGCCTTAAAAGCCTTTCAGAAAGAGCTCTACGGGAAAAGGGTGTTGATACAAACAGACAACACTACAACAATGTTTTACATAAACAAACAAGGTGGGACTCAGTCTGTAGCACTCTCAACTCAAGCGCAAGAAATTTGGAGATGGGCAATCCCAAGACAAATAGACATTCTAGCAATACACCTACCAGGGAAGGACAATATAGAAGCAGACAGACTGAGCAGGCAAACATCATCATCCCACGAGTGGGAACTGAATCAAACAGAAGTGCAAAGAATTTTCAAGAAATGGGGGACACCACAAATAGACCTATTTGCAACACCCCACAATGCAAAATGCCAAAGCTTCGCAACCAGGCGACCTTGCAACCAGTCCCTAGGGAATGCGCTATGGATAGACTGGTCAGGGATATTTGCGTACGCTTTCCCCCCCCCCAATACCATTAATGAACAAAGTGTTCAGCAAATGCAGAATGCAGAATCAGCAAAATGACAATGATTCTCATCGCACCACAGTGGGCCAGACAGACTTGGTTCTCGGAACTAATGGAAATTTCACAAGGAACAATGCACAAACTTCCAAAAAGAAAAGATTTGCTAACAATGCAAAACGGGAAAGTGCTTCATCCAGAACCAGAGAGCTTAGGCCTATCGGCATGGCTCCTGAAGACTTAGAATTCGCACATCTCAAACTACCAGAAAGCACAAAGGCTGTCCTAAGAGAAGCTAGGAAACCTTCAAGAAGAAAATGGTATACAGCGAAATGGAAAAGATGCACACAATGGTGTCTTAAAAGGCGTCTTTCAAGAAAGATTACAAAAGAAAGAACAGTGCTAAAATACCTGACACATTTACTACAAAGTAAATTATGTTTTACATCACTAAAAGTACACTTAGCAGCAATTGTCGCGTATACAAGAGGGGAAACAGGAAAGAGTTTCTTCACCTCACATGTTGTCAAACGGTTCCTAGAAGGAGCAAAAAGAATTGCACCAACAAAAATGGTACCAGCACCAACATGGAATCTGAACATAGTTCTAGCACAAATGATGAAAGCACCTTTCGAACCACTACACAAAGCAACGCCACAAATGCTTACAATAAAAACGGCATTTTTAGTTGCAATAACATCCCTACGTAGAGTTAGCGAGCTACAGGCACTAACACTACAGGAACCCTACTTACAAATACATATTAACAGGATTGTCATGAGGACAGATCCGCAATTCATACCAAAGGTGGTATCAAGATTCCACATAAATCAGAGTATACAGATACCAAGTTTCTTTCAAAATCCAAAGAACAAAGCTGAAAGAGCTTTGCACGCACTTGACGCAAGAAGAGCAGTTATGTATTACGTGGAAAGAACTAAAGAATACAGAAAAACTAAACAGCTATTTGTATCCTTTGCAAAAAGTTTTCTTGGAAGACCTGTAACAAAAAACACAATTGCAAGATGGATAGCACAAGCCATACAATTCTGCCACAAGCAAGCAGGACAAGCTTTACAGAGGAGGGGAAAAAAAAAAAAAAGAATCCGAAGATGGCTACCAAAGGTGGGAGCTTCCGGAGGAAGCCCGTCGACGTCACAGAAGGGCACCAAATGGTACTACGTCGACGCCCACCAACAACAAAAAAAAGAGAGAAGAAATACTACAATTCCGGACCCAACCACTAAAGAATAATGCGCAGCATAGTGAATCCAGAAAATTCTTCAAGCTGCAAAACTACACCGACGGGTAAGAAACTATTCGTTTGCAGCCATCCAGGGATTCACGGCTTTAAAATCATGGGAGAAGCCATACCAGAGGAAAACATTTCGCTTAATGCGGATGACATTCTTCTCTATATCACAGATCCATCCGAGTTCCTCCCTTTGATCTTCCACCTGTTCGAGGACTATGGGAGTCATTCCAGTTGTAGGATCAACTGGGACAAATCTGTGCTCTACCTCCCACAAGCTGGGCTGGAGGTGCCTCTGTCACTTGACACATCCAACATGGGGATTTATGTATTTAGGCATATTCATGACGTTGGGGGAGGGAACTCTGTTTCCAGCAAAACCTTGGAAGGTTAATAGAAGAATGCCAAGCTGAAATGGAGGGGTGGCGTGGACTGCCCCTCACAATCGTGGTAAGAGCTGCCATGTTCAAAATTATCTCACTACCCAAACTGTTGTATTTGTTGCACAATATACACTTTCGGATTTCCCAAGAGATGTTTGCTAAAATCGAGGGTGACATGCGGACCCTGTTGCGGGATAGAAAGCACCCCAGAATTGCCCTAAAACCCCTCCCATGTAACCAGTATAATGGTGGACAAGCCCTGCCCAACCTCAGAGCCTACTATTGGGCAGCCCACCTCGTCAATATTAATGATTGGCTATTTCCCCTCTAGAGCACTCGACCTTGGGGCAGGAATGGCACAGTGGGGAGAACGGTCCTGCTTACACTATCTTTATGGAGGCGGGGAGACTCTGCGCCTCCTCCCGGCCACCCAGATTTCACTTACGACTTGGGATAGGGCCATGAAAGCTATTGAATGGCATGGTAAGCCAACGAGGGAAACGCCATTGTGGGAAGGGCATTGGCTTCCGGAGATATAAAGACTACAAGAATTTGAGGCCTGGGATTGGATTGAGATCTCTAAGGTGGGGGACCTCAGTAAGGGAGGTGATATTATGCCATTTTCATCCCTTCAATGGGAGTATGGGATGATCACAACCCAATCTTTCAAATATGCACAAATAAGGCACGTATGGCGGGTCGAGGGGCTCCCTAGTGAGGGTATCCCGGAATATGCCCCATTAGAGGGACGGCTGCTGACAAACCCTTAACAATAACATGCCAGATACCCTACACAAGCTGCGGAAGAGATGGGTGATATGGAGGATATAGATTGGGAGGCGGCTTTGATGCACCTGATGGAGGTGGCAATTAAATCATGGCTACGACTAGTCCAACACAAAATATTCCACAGAATGTAGTACAACAGGCAGCAACTGCATGTCATGGGAAGAGCGCAATCCCCGAACTGCCTGAGGTGCCAAGGAGAAGGCCAGTCCTTTTTCCATACCATCTGAAGCTACCCCCAAATACAAGACTACTGGGTGGCCATTGCCAGAGAGCTGGGTACGATGCTTGAGATTTCGATCCCACTGGATCCTAAATTTCTCCGTCTAGGAATCCCAAACAATATTGAATTGCCACAGGCCCAGATCCTGTTTTGCGGCCTTGGTCTGATCGTGGCTAAAAGGCATGTAGCCCGATACTGGGGGGCACGGGTCTGTACGACTATGCAGGAATGGTGACGAGGCATGGATATGTACATAGTGGCAGAAAAAACAATATATGCTAGTAGGGGCTGCACCTCAAAATTCCATAATCTGTGGGACAAATTGATGCAATACTTCTCTTTAGACATATTGGATGACAGTGGGAGCCAAAGTCGTGGCGTGTTTTGAAGAATGTGATTGTGATGTATCCAAGTGTAAGGTTCTCTATAAAGTGGTGCTCACTTCTGATGTTACGCTGGTCCGAGCCAATGGGTGTCTGGGGAGGGGAAGTGGGATGTTTATGGTTGTTGTTAATAATAAGCGCTCACCGGAGTTGGATGCCAGACTTGCTGCATGGTGTTGGTATTCGTTATTACTGCATTGTTTTGACAATGTGCAAGAAAAAAATAATAAAAATCTATTTTTTTTTCTCAACATTCTCCAGTGGGGAGAAGGACTACTGATGCAGACTCACTAATAGACTGTTACAATAATCTAGTTCAAATAGTACTGAGTTGATCCGGTCTTTAACTTCTTGGAAAGAGAAGAAACGTGGATCTTTTGAATGCTCAGAATGTGTTGTCTTTCTGCAGTCACTGTGCTAATGAGAATACAGTGATGGACTGAATAAGATGCCCTGCTGTCTAGGAGAAGGCAAACATTGTGCTATCGGCTGGAAAGTAAATGGAACTAAGTAGGGAACAGGTGGAGATGACAAAGGAAATATAACATCATCTGTCATGGATGAGTTCCACATAAGGGGCTGCAGAGCCATCCAATGACAAATGGCAATGGACAGTTGAATATTTGGGATTGAAGGAGGGGTGAGCAAGTTGGAAATAACACGATTTGGCTATCTTCTGCTTAAACTGATAAAATAAGTGAAGTAATTATGTCGCCAGGAGAGGTGGGTTAAAGAGAAAAGGGGAGGGCTTATGACTGAGCCTTGGGGATTACTAGCAGTTAGAATGGTAGGAGAGGAAAGTTTGGATTCCCAGACGACCAAAAGATGGGAGCAGTTGGGTGATTAATAAGCTTAATATGTCAACTTCAGAAAACAAATTGAACATTGAAAAGAACTAGCATGAGAGAAGATAGACAGGAGGATCAAGATTGCTAGGAGACTAGGACACGCTCCACTAACTGGGACAATTAGTTATGTCCATTGAGCCCATTTCTTTCATGATCAGTGATTGATTTAAAGCGAATGGGGCAGGACTGACAGGCTGTTCTCTTGTAGTCACATTAAATGTAGGTATGTGTTGGGGCTGAGAATAGACTGAGACCAAGTCATGAATTTTCACCATTGTCTGATTCCTGAAATCTTCGGCTAATTAGGTATCCAGATAAGTAATTCTCCGAAAGACGCCACAAGTTTAACACAGGTATTGAATTGATTGCACTCAATGACGCCACAGAGTTTTTAATGATGCTTGATCAACTGGTGTTGGGGGTGTCACTCCATGGCTTGAACCCTGCAGTGTCGTTTTTTGGAAAAAACTGGTGTCAGTGGACACTGGACATGACTCTTTGTTGCCTTTAATGTCTACATCTATCTGCTTACTTGCTGAACCTATTCACCTTTGTGCACACTGAATCGCAAAGGGTCTTTCCCCACATAGTTCTATCTCCTGTGCGAGTCCGAGAGGGCCATTTTGCAAAATTGTCAGTGAGGCGTTTCAGTGAATTCTTGCTGAGTAATGTTGCCCAAATTTTAAACTCTCCCAGTCATCAAATAAAGATTGCCTTTTGTAGACAAGCTAGCATCCTTGTGTGTTTGCTGTCTTACCCAGTAGTCTAATTTTACATTCTCATGAACCAAGACACCATGAGCTAGACTGTCCTAACGTCCGTTTACGCTTCATTACCAGTGAAATCTACTACAGGATGGTCTTTGTTTGGTCAGCTCGGCTGCCTTTTTGGATGAGATTTGCAACATCAGTTGCCCTATTCTAAATTGGTCTACGCAGGAAGATGGAACAAGTTTGTTTCCTGATGTTTATATAACAATGTTATTCCTTTAAATATTTTAGTTTGCTTTGTCCTTATTGCAGAAAGGCTGTGCATTTGCCACTTTCAAAGCATACATTGTGACCCTGTCATCATTTTTATGTCTACCTACCTTCCTTGTTCAAGTAATGGGTGGTGGTCAGATTTTTTAAAGTGTCGACTAACATACTGTTTGAGGCATGTGTGCTGTAGATACACATGCTTTGCATACTCCTGCTATCTAGTGTTGGGTCCGGATGTTTGCAAGTTGTTCTTCTTAGAAGAAGTCTTTCTTAGTCACGAGGTAACGTGACTTTCGGTGATAGTGTGCATGGTCATCGACTCCATTGTTAGATTGTTTTTTTTCCGCCATCGGGTTCGAGAGGTGTATTGCTGCGCTCGGGTTCGAAACCGTTCTTCGGGTTCCCCTCGACGCGCAATCCTCTCCTACCCTTGACGGTATTGTTTTGTTCGTGTTTCCCACTTCTCCGCATATCGTTTCGGTCAACGGAATCTACTTTTCGATCGGAAAGCTTCGTGGATGGCATTTGGGCCTAACCGCGTTGGATCAGCTCTCCATCGATGGAACGGACACCGTTCAAATTCTGCCCTCAGTGTCACACGAAGTATCCGCACAGAGATTCACACAGGGTGTGTAACTTGTGCTTGTCTCCAGAGCACAAGGAAGAAGACTGCGACGCTTGCAGATCACTTCGATCGAAGAAAACTCTTCGCGATCGTCGAAGTCGAGAAATGCAGCGTCAGAGTATCGAAGGCACGCCGGACCTCTTCAGTGAAGATTCCGGTCAAGAAGACGTTGAGGCACAGGGCACTTAGCTGTGACAAAGGGGGTGGCCATTTTGGTGAAACATAATGCTAAAATTTCTATTGAGGATAGTGTCTCGGACAAAGCAGGAAGATGGCTTGTTGTAAAACTGAGGATCTCAGGGCAAAATTTTACATTAGTTTGGTATTATGGTCCGAATCAAGATGATATCGCCCCTCTTGAGGATTTGTTAACAGAACTATTGAACTTCCCGGACCCGATTATTATGGCTAGGGACTTCAGCGCTGTTCTGGATAAAACTTTGGATAGAGCTACAAATAGTAGGGCTGCAGTAAATCCCAAAATGTCAGGGCTGATTAGACGAATGATGGAGCAAATGGGCCTTTGCGTTATTTGGCGACCGAGGGCTGGGCTACAAAGGGGCTATACATTTTACCAAAAGTTGACTATTTCTTAATAGACAGTAGTCTGAAGGATATGGTACGAGAGATTAATCATGTTGGGGGCACATTTATCAGACCACTCAGGGGTGATGCTTCATTTAAACTAAAGCGAGAGGAATATGCAATCTAGATGGACTATGGACCGCCATTCTATTAGAGGAGGGAGTAATAGAGGTACTAAACAAGGAGACGAAAGAGTTCTTCAAAAGCAATCTGGACTCTTCCTCTGTAGGAATAGTCTGGGATGCATACAAGGCCTATTTGAGAGGCAGAATAGGCAGAATAGGCAGCTTAGTGGTGGCAAAAAGGAGGCTTTACCACGAAGAAGTCAGGGTGTTAGAAGAACAAGTGCGGAAACTAGAAAAAGAAATAGTCAATCTAAGATCAAATCAGGGGGACTGTGAGGCCTTACTGTTGGAAATAGCAGAAGTGAAATCAAAGTTAGCCACTGTATTGCAAGACCGGGTTAGGAAGAGATGGGAGGCCAGTCGGCTGGCCCATTTTGAATATGGCGAAGGGTGCAGCAAGCTGCTGGCATGGAAAGCCAAAAATGACCAGGTGAGAAATAGGGTAAAGCAGGTCAGGTGTGAGCATACGGTTACTGTACTAAGGGGACTGAGCAAGCCTTTTTTAGATATTTTGGAAAGGTGTACCAGGAAGAGTTGGACATTACAGAAGAAGAGGTGATGACCTGGATGAAGCAGGACTGAGTTGAAGCCCTAACAGAAGACAAAAGTAAGAGGTTGAACTAAAGGATAAACAAGAGGGAAGTAGAACAGGCAATTGGGGAAAGAAAGAAGGGGAAGACACCTGGACCGGATGGTTTGCCTCATGAAGTCTATAAAGTATTGGCTAGTACGTTAATACCAATTTTAGTTGAATTGTTTAATGAGCTGTTTATGACGGAAGCGAGTACGCCGGAGTCATGGAAGGAGGCCATTATTACATTTATTTTGAAAGCAGGGAAGTGCGCCAAGAACTGTGATTCGTATAGGCCGGTGTCACTATTAAATTGCGATTATAAAATCTTCACAAATTCTGGCAGGAAGACACAATGGGGTCATGACTGAGCTCGTACATGAGGATCAAAAGGGGTTTGTACTGGGAAGATCTCTAAAGGTGTTGACTTATACGCTTAATGGCTCCATGGACCTGGCTACTATATATGAGCTCCCCCTTGCGGTAGTGGCGTTAGATGCTACAAAAGCATTCGACCGGATAAAGTGGGTCTTCCTTCAAATAGTTGCGAAATCTTTCAACCAGGGAACAAACTTTTGTAAGGCCCTGGCGGGGATATACGCCGCATGAGAAGCTAGGATGCTTGTCAATGGCTTTTTGACATATTCCATCCAAATAACCAGGGGAACGAGGCAAGGATGCCCTTTGTCACCATTGTTGTTCGATCTCTATATTTAACCACCAGCAAGCAAAATTAGGAATGACCCAGATATTCTGCCATTCCAATATAAAAGCTGGGAGAAGAAGTTAGGTTTTTATGCAGATGACCTTCTAATCTACACGACCCACCTAGAGAGAACTATGAGTCGGGTGATGATACTAACAGCAGATTTTGGAAAGTTCTCAGGGTATGACATCAGTAGAGGAAAGACCGAGATAATGGTTTGGAACACTGAGGAAGGGGACAAAAAGGTTAAAAGGGAGATGAGATACCTGGGGGTCAAGATCACTCAAGATATCACCAAGCTAACCAAGGAAAACTATGAAAAATTTAAGAAGGAAGTGTGTACCTTGTTGAGAAATTGGTCACATCTCCTGCTCACTATATTCGGCCGAGTTAACCTGGTAAAGATGATGATTCTCCCAAAATGTACCTTCTTATTTGACTCAATTCCTCTACCCTTTAAGAAAGAGTGGTTTGGGAAGCTGCAAAGCCTGATTAGCGGCTTTATCTGGTCTTCTAAAGGACCTCAGATAACGTGGAAGAAGTTGAGAAGGAAGGTGGAAAAAGGGGGGCTAGCGCTACCAGACTTATTATTCTACTCCTGGGCATTCTTGTTAAAAAATGGGAAAATGCTACTAGATAGAACCACGTGTTCAGACATTGGGAGGATGCTAAAGCAGGTGGAAGGAGGGGAATGTGGCTTCATGCATAAGTACGCTGACCCTAAATACTTAAAGAAGGTCAGATTAAAAAGTCTATGGGGCATGGCTGAGACATGGTACAAGATTAAAAGGACTTTAAAATTCCCGTATTGCGGATACTTGGCCCCCATCTTGGACTCTCCGGGCTCTCCAGAATGGACAAAAGATAAGCTGGCGATTCCGTTACAAGAGGCTGGCATGATACGATGGGAGCATCTAATCCACGAAGGCCACCTGATAACTTGGGAGATGTGTAAACAAAGGACTGATGATAAGGTGTCAAGATTCAAATTCCTCTAAATACAGAGCTGGTATCAATCTCCGGGTATGGTGGTAGGGGATCTAAATGAACTTGAAGAGAGGCTGATGTCAGGAACTGCTGTGAAGAAAGAAATAGCTGTTTGGTACTGGCTGATGATCGAGTTGGAAGACTGGGAATTCACGTTGCCGGTGGAGTTGTGGGGAAGATGCTCGCTGTAGAACTTATGGCAAGTATCTCTGTCTCTGCTTTACAAAATAGTAAAACCTGCCTATTTAAGGAGAAACCATCTCTTCACTATCCATAGGGCGTATTGGACCCCACAAAGACTTTTCGAAATTTGGAAAGAGAGGCGAGGTGTCTTGTCCGAAATCCGGCAATATGAAAGAAGATGATGTGCACATGTTTATGCAATGCCCAAGGATCCAGACATTCTGGGAGGACGTGAGTAGAGCCTGGTCTGATATTCTGAAGATACAAATTAAGGTAAGCGTCTCTCTGATCTTTTTTGGATGTCTGAACTTGCAACTAAAAGTTGAAAAAAGCCATGCAAAGCTGGCATTCTATGTAATACTATTGGCACGCAGAAAAATTTGTAAGCAATGGGTCGTCCAAACCCCTCCTTGATATGAGGATTGGTTACTATCTGTACAAAATATCGCTAGACTGGACATTTCGAACAAGGGAAAGAGAAGGTACGAGTTCTGGCTACCTTTACTAAGGTGGATTGAGCAACAGGGAAGTAGGTTGGATCAGGGGTCCGATGATTAAGCCTACTCGGCCTCGGCTGGCACTTTTCTACTGAGCAGGGTTTGCTCGAAGAAAGTGTGCTCTGAAGAAAGGGTCTTCATAATCCGAGAGTGGTACTGGTTGAATTCTCTTTCCTTCTTTTCCCAGCAAAAGGGCAGGACACCCCAGATACGGGCAAGTGGAATGATGTTTTGAGGCAAATGAGGAAGAAAAAAAAAGAAGATGTTGAGGCAGCGGCAGAGGAGGAAGAAGCCTTCTCCGCGCAGGACTCCGACCCGGAGCTCGAGATAGACCTCGACGCCGAAGAACTGCTGCAGGGACAAGGTGACATGAGTACGGAAGACCCCTTGCCCCTTCAAATCACTCCCAAAAAGCACAAGGCTTCGGCACCACCTCTGCCTTCTGGCCAACGTCAGCACCGAGATGACGTTTCCGGCGCCCTGCCTCCAGGCCTGGCTCCGAAACAGCCAGTCAAGCCTTCCGGCTCGGGACCGGTTCCGAGTCGGCAAAAGTCCTCATTGTAACCAAAGCCCTCCGGTTCCAAACAGAAATCCAGCTTGGAGCCGAAGTCCTCCAATGCCGAAAGCCAAGCAGCCTTTGGAGCCGAAATCTTCTGCACTGAAAGGCCAGCCCACGCCGGCACCCAAGGCGCCGGCACCCAAGACGCCGGCACCCAAGACGCCGGCACCGAAAGATGTCCATTCGGATCCGAATCAAGACATTGTCCCATCGAAAACGAATCCCAAGCAAAAGAGACTATATATTAACCCTGAGACTGGTCATATTCAAACCAAGCTGCCTCAGAAACAAACTTCCTGTCGAGGACACTTTCTACAAGATCCCTTTAAAGAGGAAATCCGTTGCTACCAGTCCTTTTCATTTACCACCATCATCCGCTTCACCACCTCCTTCTCCACCTTCAAATCCTTTGCAAATCGCACCTCCGGATTCTCCACAATCTTACCAAGATGACGATGATGGGGGGGAGGGGACACATTTACCAGTAGATCCATGGAAGGATTATTCAGTTGATCCTCCAGCAGATAATGACCCAGACCTTTAACCAGCCAAGCCATCTCCTCCAGACGACAATGTATCCCACCAGGAACTCATTGCCAGGGCTGCACTACACAAAGAATCATTCGAAGAAGATTTTTTGTTTGAGACCTTAGGATCCACACATAGGTCGTCACAAACACTTCCTATGCTACAGGGCATGATGAGACACGCTGATGGCATTTTTAAGGACCCAGTACAAGGACGCATCTTGACTCCTAGGGTTGACAAAAAGTATAAGGCCTCCCCAACAGACCCAGTATTTATCAAGGGCCAGTTGCCATTAGATTCACTGGTAGTGTCTAATGCTCGTAAGCAGGCTAATTCCCAAACATCAGGGGATACTCCTCCACCAGATAGTCAGTAGTTAATAGACTCTTCTGGCAAGCGCATAGCAGCTCAAGCTGCAAATCAATGGCGCATTGCAAATACACAGGGCCTTTTAGCCAGGTACGACGGGGCACACTGGGATGAAATGGAGCAATTGCTTCAATATCTCCCAGATGAGCATAAAGCTAAAGCGCAGGACTTAGTAAATGAGGGAAAGCTCATTTCAAATTCCTCAATAAGGTGTGCTCTAGATGCTGCTGATAACGCAGCTAGAGAGGTCAACACTAGCATTTTGCTTAGGAGACACGCTTGGTTAAGGATCTCTGGGTTTAAGCCCGAGGTCCAACAATCCATTCTTAACACACTATTTGACAAAAAACATCTTTTTGGTCCTGACGTAGATCAAGCATTAGAAAAGATGAAAAAGGACACCGAAGTCGCCAATCCGATGGGAGCGCTCCAGTCTCCGTCAAACATAGGCTCCTTTCGTTGTTCCTTTTACCGAGGGGGGGTCCAAAACCACATTCTCAGATCAGAATACCTCAACCTATAAAGGTAATAACCAATCCTCTCCCTCAAGAGGCTTTTTTCGAGGAGGTTATTGAGGGAAGAACTTTAAAGGTAGGGGTAAGGGCAACACACCACGCAACTGCCCTTCCCCTAATAAGCAGTGACTTGCCCACACTCCCCCCCCGACCATACCCCATCTGTCGGGGGAAGACTTCAACAATTTCTCCCCATTCGGCAATCTATAACAACAGACAAATGGGTGATTGGAAATATCTAACATGGGTATTACCTGGAGCTTACCAGCAATCCTCCAAACATTCCACCTCGATCAAGCAATTGTAGGTGTTCTGGAGACAATTTGTGAGAACAAGAAGCGCAATCTCGCTTCCTGAAAGGGACAATAGAGCTGGTTCCAACACAGTACCAGGGCTCATGGGGTTTACTCTCTGTATTTTCTCATCCCCAAAAAGGACGGTTCCCTAAGACCTATTCTGGATCTCAGGGAGTTAAACCATTATATACTGTCAGAACACTTTCACATGGTCACCCTTCAACAGGTACTTCCACTTTTACAAAAGGCAGATTTTAGGACTACTCTAGACTTAAAAGACACATATTTTCATGTTCCAAATCATCCTGCTCATCTCAAAAATTTCAGATTTGTGATAGCAGGTAAGCATTATCAGTTCCAAGTACTTCCCTTTGGAGTGACTACAGTGCCCAGCGTATTTACCAAATGTCTAGCAATAGTCGCGGCTCATCTCAAAAGACAGCATATTCACGTCTTCCCATATCTAGACGACTGGCTCATCAAAGCAAGCACTTACCAAAATTGTCTACAACACACACACACATCACAATAGACCTACTTCATCAACTGGGCTTCACCATCAGTGCACAAAAGTCTCACCTGCATCCATCCCAGATGCAGTTTTATCTAGGAGCCACTCTAGACACAGTCAAAGCTCTAGCCTCTCCCAATGTTGCCAGAATTCACAATATTCAGGCAATGATACTACAGTTTCAGTCCAACCAAGCCTTACCAGCCAGGGTGTTCATGCAACTGCTGGGAATGATGGCGTCTTGCATCGCAATTGTACCCCATGCAAGACTTCACATGCATCCCCTACAAGAGTGCTTGGCACGTCAGTGGAATCAGTCGCAGGGTCAATTAACCGATCTAGTGTTGGTAGACGGCAGTACCCATTGCTCTCTGCAGTGGTGGAACCCTCAAAACTTCTCAAAAGGACGGCCTTTCATCGACCCTATTCCATAGATCGTGCTCACAGCAGACGCATCTCTGACAGGTTGGGGTGCTCATCTCCAAGATTACGCAATACAAGGCCTGTGAAGCAACAAACACAAAAGTCTCCACATCAACTATCTAGAGCTTCTAGTGGTTTTTCTAGTGCTCAAAGCTTTTCAAACTCGCCTCATAGACAAAACTGTCGAACAGACAACATGACAGCAATGTATTGTGTGCAGAAGCAGGGGGGAGACACATTCTCTCCAACTGTCAAGGCTCGCTCAAGCCATTTGGAATTGGGTGATCCATCACAACATTTATCTTCTGGCAGAACACCTCCCAGGAGTAAACAACCACATTTCCAACCTTCTCAGCAGAAGGAGACAGCAAATTCATGAGTGAGAACTTCATCCCCAAGTTCGCCTTCCTTATTTTCAACAATGGGGATTCCCACAAATAGACTTGTTCGCCACAGCAGAAAACGCAAAGTGCCCAAGCTTCGGCTCCAGGTTCCCACACCCGCTCTCAAAGGGCAGTGCCCTATGGGTGAACTGGACAGGGATATTTCCATATGCTTTTCCGCCTCTCCCGCTCATTCCGTGTCTGGTTCGGAAGCTCAAGCAAACATCCCTCACACTAATTCTAGTTGCTCCTACATGGGCCCGTCAGCCATGGTAAACCACCCTGTTCGAGCTGTCACTAGTTCCACATCAAAAGCTGCACCTCACCTCCAGTCTCCTCACACAGAACCATGGAGAAATCAGGCATCCAAATCCCAAAGTACTGAATTTAGCAATCTGGCTTCTGAAGTCATAGAGTTTGGTTATTTAAATTTACCCCCAGACTGTATGAATATTCTAAAAGAAGCAAGAAAGCCTACCACCAGAGGTTGCTATGCAGCAAAGTGGAATAGCTTTGTTGTATACCGCAATAACAACAAAATCAATCCTTTAGATTCTTCTATACAAAACATCATCTGTTACCTGTTACACTTACAGCAAACTGGATTAGCTTACACATCTATTCGTTTGCACCTTGCAGTGGTAGCTGCGTATTTGCAGAACAGGCAACATCTGACACTATTCAGAGTTCCAGTAATCAAAGCGTTCATGGAAGGGTTGAAAAGAGTAATACCACCAATGATTCCTTCTGCCCCAGTTTGAAATCTCAACATTGTTCTCACAAGGCTCATGGGTCCACCTTTTGAACCATTGCACAAGTGCCCCTTGCAATTTCTCTCATGGAAGGTTGCTTTCCTCATTGCGATCACATCACTGAGGAGAGTTGGTGAGCTACAGGCATTAACCTTAGAAGAACCCTTCTTTCAACTACACAAAGATAGGGTAGTTCTACGCACCAACCCTAAATTCCTTCCCAAAGTGGTGTCTGCTTTTCATATAAACCAATCAGTCTTTTTTTCTCAATCTGATTCTGTAGCAGAACGCGCTCTTCACACGCTTGACGTTAAAAGAGCTTTATTGTACTACATAGATGGGACAAAAGACTTTCGCAAAACAAAACTAATGCTTGTTGCATTTGCTCCCTCACAAAGGCAATCCCATCTCTAAATCTAGTATTGCAAGATGGATTGTTAAATGCATTCAAACATGCTACGCTAAAGCTAAAAGAACTTTAGCCATACCTCTCCCTCACCAACGACCCCACCACCGCCAGAGCCAACCTGCACGACGGGATGAGAGACGTCGCCGACTGGATGAGGAACAGCCGCCTTAAACTGAACTCAGACAAGACGGAAGTCCTCATCCTGGGCTCATCACCCTCCGCCTGGGACGACTCCTGGTGGCCCCCGGCCCCTGGGCACCGCACCCAAGCCAACGGACCACGCACGCAACCTGGGCTTCATCCTGGACTCCTCCCTGTCGATGACCAGACAAGTCAACGCCGTCTCATCTTCATGCTTCAACACCCTGCGCATGCTCCGCAAGATCTTCAGATGGATCCCCACTGAAACCAGGAAGACCGTCACCCAGGCACTCGTCACCAGCCGACTGGACTATGGGAACACCCTCTACGCCGGAACCACAGCCAAACTTCAAAAGAGACTCCAGCGCATCCAGAACGCCTCCGCACGACTCATCCTGGACATCCCCCGACACAGCCACATCACCGTACACCTGAAAGACCTGCACTGGCTCCCCGTCAGCAAGAGAATCACGTTCAGACTCCTCACCCACGCACACAAGGCCCTCCACGACCTGGGCCCAAAGTACCTCAACGACCGCATGTCCTTCTACACGCCCACACGCCAGCTACGATCAACCAGCCACGCCCTCGCCACCGTACCACGCATCCGCAGAACCACCGCCGGAGGAAGATCCTTCTCCTACCTGGCGGCCAAGACCTGGAACTCCTCCCCACTCACCTTCGGCGAACCCAGGACCATCTCGCCTTCAGGAAGCAGCTCAAGACCTGGCTGTTCGAGCAGTAACTTACCCCCTCCCCCAGCGCCTTGAGACCCTCCCGGGTGAGTAGCGCGCTCTATAAATGCCGTGATTGATTGATTGATTGATACCCCCTAGAACGCATTCCACTCACAAAGTAGGGGCTTCTGTGGCCTTTTTATGTAACATCTCTCTAGCTGACATATGTAAGGCAGCTACATGGTCTACACCACACCCATTTACAAAACGCTATTGTGTAGATGTGTTAGCACGACAATGTAGGCCAAGCAGTACTTAAAACACTTTTCCAAACAACTGCAACATCTATAGGTTAGCCACCGCTTTGGGAGTATACTGGTTTGTAGTCTATGCAAAGCATGTGTATCTACAGCACACATGCCTCGAACGGATAATGTTACTTACCCAGTAAGCATCTGTTTTTGGCATGTAGAGCTGTAGGTTTACATGCGCCCACCCGCCTCCCCGAGTACCTGTAGTTGTTGCAGTTCTTCATTATACATTTATACACATGGACATCTCTATACTACACTTACTTACTCCATTCTCACCCTCTTGCTGGAAAGCAATCTAACAATGGAGTCGATGACCATGGGAACTATCACCGAAAGGAGGAGTCACCTTACCTAGTGACTAAGAAAGACTTCTTTGAAGAAAAACAACTTGCAAACATCTAGACCCAACACTAGATGGCAGGAGTATGCAAAGCATGTGAATCTACAGCTCTACATGCCAAGAACAAATGCTTACTGGGTAAGTAACATTATCCTGCTCCATCCCCATTTATTATGCTGCAATGGGACATTAATTTGGTGTTACCCTTTTTGATGGGTGTTCCATTGGAGACTCTGCATAGTTGTCAGTTGATACTTCTTACATTTAGGACTCTATTGTTTTGTGTTTATAGCCTTAGCTCACTAAGTTTGTGAGCTTCAGCGCTTGAGTGTAATCCTGGCTTTCCCTTGCCTCTTCCCAAATAAACTAGTTCTCTGAACTAAGGAGGCTTTCCTACCTAAAATGGTGTCCTCATTCCATCTAGGGCAATCTGTTATTTTGCCCACTTTTGGTCTGCTATTTCATCCAACCAAGGAGGAGAAGCTGTTGCACAGGTTGGACGCCAGGCAAGCAGTGAGCTTTCATATCAACCGCATGAAAGAGATCAGGTCTGACCACTAGTTCTTTGTACGGTATGCAGGAAATAAAAAAGAGCAAGCAGGTGCTGTGCAGTTCCGTGCAGTGTTTTAACACTGCATTTCGCGGTGTAGAAATACTGCTGTGCGCTGGCAGAGATGGTGAGCTTGGCTAGAGACGTACCAGTGGTGGACATATGTAGGATGGCGAAATGGACCTCCCTCCCTTCCCTCCTTCACTAACTACTACTGTTAGGATTCGGAGGTTTAAATGGATGGACCCTTTGTTCGCTGTGTCGTACTGGATTTCCTTGTTCGAATTTGCATCAGACCCACCTCCTAGGGGAGTATTGGTTGGGAATTTATTCAGAAGTAAGGAATCTGCAGATAGAAGTATCCATCAGAAAAAAGTTACTTACCTTTGGTAACAATCTTTCTGTAGTCTGGAGGGTAGTTTATCAAGCTGCAGATTCCTCACCAATCCTCCCCACAATCCCATTCTGAAGAAAATTCTTACATCTTAAGATACAAGTTAGTGTCTTCTGCACTTATACCTTGCATTTGTTCTTCTGTCTCAGCCTTGAATGCTGCAGTGAAAATAGACGAGAACTGACGTTGGGGCACTGGGGTGGGTCTTTAACTGTCTTTACTACTCCAGTGATGTCACAGCAAAGCAAATTGTGGCGTCAAGATGACGCCAGCACTCTGTAGCAACACTGGAGAGCTAGGACCGAAGTTTCAGAATACGGACTGACACTTGGGGTTTTCAAATGTGAGGTGAGTTATAACCCAGAGTTCTGCAAGTTCGGTTAGATCTAGAGCAGGCTTTTTCAGCACAAGGATGACCTGTCCTAACTTGAGCCCATCAGGGAAGCTGCCCTGCGTTAGTGAGGTGTTTGAAAATGTGGAGAAGGGGATGTGAGGCATTCTTGTATTCGAAGCCCATCATCTTTGTGGGAGGTGACTTTGAGTTCAGAATGTTGGAAAGGTCTGAAATAGTGTTGAAGGATGACTAGTTAGTGATGTGGTGGCTGGGTACAGGTGATGATCTGGATGATGATGATGAATTGATGATGTAAGATCTGAATGTGATGATTTTTTTCTTCCCTTGAAGACAGGTTGACAGTGGTGTATCTGGTGGGTTAGCGGGTTCTCGTGCGGAGCTAGCACACTGTTTGACGGCATTAAAAGTTGCTCTGCTTCTGTACATTGGTCCTTTGATGGTGGTCGTGTAATAAGTGGTATTAACTGTGCTGATGAAGATACTACAGTGGGACCAAAGTGATTGTTGAAGGGTAATGTTTTCCTGGCATTTTGATCTTCCCTATTGCTTCTCATTTTTATATGGAGTGCTTGTTTTCAGTATGTTCTTGAGTGTACCTGGGTGCTGACAGCTTATGCTTAGTGAGTTTTCAGCTGAGCATAGCGTTCTGCATGATTCTTCAGAGTGGTGTTGTAATGTTTGAGATGGATATTGACATCTGTTAAGGGCAGGAATGTCTGGGAAGGTTGATTAGTTCCTGTTTCTTTCTGATGTTCTTCGAGATGTATTTCCTAGAAGAAGCATGTAGTAACTTTCTCCTTGTTCTGCTGTCCGTGTGTGTGTATTTGTGTGTGTGGGGGGGTGTTGACAGGTGACATATGATGGTAAAGGGGGACTAAGATGATCAGTCCACTCCAAGAGTATGAGAGCTGGTATTGGATGTTGCGGGATGCAGAGAGGTCCGGTGTGTTACCTTTGGATTGTGTTGGGTTGATGATGTGGCGTTTTTATTCCCATAGTGTTGAGTGTTGAGGACTTCTTTCTTCGTTTAGGTGCTGGAGCCACCAGCCAGATGGAAGTCTCTAAGGGAGGTGGGGTGGGAGTATTGGAAGGAGGCAGAGGTGATGAGGTCTGATATTTCTTCTAATGAAGGCCTTGTGGATTCTGGGTGGTCTGTAGATGAGATGAAAGGAAATTCATCTGTTACATGCAGAGTGCCAGGATTACTTTATAGTCATTTTCTGTTCTCTTTGCTGTTTTGCAGCTCCTAACACTCCACCCTAAATTGACGTTACTGATATTTTTATTTTCTTTGCTGTTCTCACTGTTATAGCTGTATTCTGCTCCATCAGGAGCTCAAATTGCTGCTTTTGTTTTGTTCCATCAGGGCTTAACATTCCTTTTTTTTTTCTTATCGCCCAGAGCTCATGTTGTTTTGTTTTCCTTCTCAGGTGCTTGCTTCCTTTTCCCCAGTGTTCGCGTCCTTTGCCCCAGTGTTCATGTTTTTGTTGTGTTCTTTTCAAAACACCCTTCCATGGATTTGTTTTCTCCTACGGAGCTCACATGGATTTTTTCTGCTCTTTGTGGCTCATGGCTTTGGTAACAGTACTGGACTGAAAGTAAAACGCAACCTCAGTTATTGTTTTAACACCCACTCCATATTGGACCTAGAGGTTATATGGCCCTCGGGGACATTGCTAAGTTAGCATGAGCTTCGATGCCATGTTGCTGCTTTTGCGCACGTTACTACATGACTTTATTTTTGCAAGACTCTGTTTATGCCTTTCACATGAGAACCGTCTGCTTTTCACGTTCTCTGCTGCGTTCTTGGAGTTTAGTCTGAACACTTTGTACAAGGTCGATAAACGATGCCCCTTGTTATTCTGTTCTGGTCAGTCCCAGCACTTAGACATAACATGTTAAACACAGCTGCAATGCTGGAGACTCGTGCTTTGATATTACTGGGATGCATGTTGTTTTAAAACACTTTGAGAAAGCCGTTCCATGGAGAAGAGCTATGCTGTTCCTATGATGTAAACCTTACATCCAGGCTTTAAGGTATGGGGTCTGCTGTCAAAGCCCAGAGATCTTCCTTTATATAAATAAACTTCTTCCAGCCAAGGGGGGAGGTGGTTAGGACTTCTAGTCCTTATTCCACTGTCTTTATAAAATGACATCCCCCTTTGTATTCTATGGAATTGTAACAATGCTAATCGTTCTGAGTTTATGCATTTTGCTGCTAGTAGTGGCTCGTATACTGTATTGTAGAGCAGGATAGTAAAAATAAACATTTTGAACTATTACAGTGACTCTGCCTATTCTTATTGTGGACAAGTGCTGCGAGTGAGTGAGCGAAAGAGTATGTCTTGCTACCGCGATTCCTGAGAGAGTCGGGAGTGTTGTGTTCTTGGTTGTCTAATCGTTTGTAGCTTCGTGATTTTTGGAGGAGAACGAATGGGACACTATAGCTAGTCGGTTTGGGGATTTTGGGTACTAAGGTGATAGGTTGGTACACTCCTATACACCGAGGTCCTGTTTTCCTGCGCATAGTTCTGTGTAGGTGCAGAATCCCTGCAATATGGCGCCGCCAACGTTTGGTCTGGTTCTTATCTGCGAGACTCTTGAGTAGTGCTTGTGCTTGTCCACAATCCCCTCACTTCTGTTTCCGGAGACAGCTGTGACGGTGCAACCTCTTATATTGATGTGATATAGGTTCTTTCAAGCTGGAAATTTTAAAAGGTTCCTTCATTTTATTCTTAACCCGTTATTGCGCTGCCAAGGTTTAGGTTGTTATTTTCTAACTATTGATTATGGCGGTTGATATTACGCCTTCTGCTCGCGCACCGCTCAGGGCTTATTTGGCTCAATATGGAGTACCTGATGCAGGTGCCGCTCTTATCTTTGTTGTAGAAGCGGATCCAGCTTTCCGCTTCGAGGTGTTTTATTCTTGGGTCACCTTTCCGGCAGTCAATGGGACAGACAATTTCTTTCACAAGTTTACTGCCACCGCGACTCCGCCGGAATATAAACCGTATAGTACTCTTGAGGTTCCGCTAACAGCTTGGCAACACCAAATTTGGTTTAATGGCGCCCTTCCTCACCCAATAACGCCGGTCCGTTTAGGCCCTTTATCGACATATGGGGCTGCGTGGCCCGTTTTGGCTGGGTATACCCCACACCCGCGTCGGCTGACAACAGCGACGCTTGCAGAACTCTGCGTGTTACATACGTCGTTAATACGCGTGCATCGAGCTGTTAAACAGTTCATGTCGCGCAACTTCCAGGTGGGACCACCTGGCGTTGCCACGCTGCGCAACCTGCGGGTCCTGGTGCTGTGACCATCAGCCCGCTTATGGTTAATTCAGTGATGGGCAAGCGTCCACAGAATAAGGATGAATTACCTTATTGGCTTGCTGAGAAATTTGGACAACTGGAGGCTGTTTTTCCAAATACTAGTTCTGTGGAAAAACACAGGATCCTAACTATTAGTTTGCCTAAAGACTTAATTCTCGAACTCGCTTATTGTAACACCTGGGGCAAGGTGTTTGCGGCGGTATATTCAAAGTGTTTCGGCACACCTTCCATGACCGTACTCCCTTCCGTGATAAAACGTGTTCAAGATGAACACGGAGCCGAAGTGGCAGTAGAATTGGGAATGAGATTGGTGGGGGTGTTCGACGTGATTGCTGATATGATCCTTGCCAATGTCAAGGGTGATGCTGTGAGTTTTCAAGTGGCGAACCGCTTGGAGGCTGTAGCAGATGCAGACAAGCCACGCGAATTACCAAAGATTATTGCAAAGGCATATAAAACCATTGGCCGCAATAGTCTGGGAGTTAAGCCTTTTACGCAAACTCCATCTCAAACACAACAAAAAGCCCAGACTGATAAAGATGGGCGCCTGTTCTTTCCTAAAAAGAACTGGAAAAATAAAAAACAGGGGCAGCATCAACAGGAGCACGGTTCGGGTGCTGGTTCACCGACACCTGAGTCTTCTGAGCGTACTTATGACTTGCGCGATCGCGCTAAAATTAAGTCTCCTGATAGATTTCAAGTCCCTGATCAGCGCTCTCCTCTTTCTTTACAGGACGCATCAGGCTCTCAAGTCGGTGGAGGGGAACTCCAGGATCATGGCAAAGGTCAACCTGCACCACAGGGAGAAGATCAGCCTCGACAATTTGACAGTAAAGGAAAACAAGAGGATCTGCCTCGTTTTCGACCACCATATCAAAAGAAGAAAGTTGCCGCTTTAACAGCGAGATATGCCTTAGACGGTGAGAACGCGACTCCTGGACTGGACATGGGCAGTGACTCTGCTCGACAGCACAGCGGAGGTTACCATAGTGCGGGAGGCACTGCGTCCCTGTCTGGAGGCGACAGCAACTGACACATTCATTACAGTAGAGAAAGCTGATACCCGGGTTGCCCCCCTGGATAGACTGACATTATTTTCCAAATTGAAGGTGATATACTGCGTCCAATCAAGGCGGTGTTCTGGGAGAATTTAACCTCCTCGAATGAAATTTTTTTGGCGGAGGCAGATTGGCCTCCACCCTTTGTGTTAGCCGCTCCTCGGGGGGGGAGGACGTGATACTTCCGAGTTTTTCGCGTTGCGTCCCTGAGAAGCATGCCACGGCTTTCGCAGCAGGGTGGGCTGCGGCCCTTGCGCCGGCGGTGAATCGTAATCAAGTGGGCTGGGATGTCGATTCACCGGCTCATGAGATACCTTTACGATCTATGCCGCAGCCACAACCGCAATACCCAATCAAGCGTGAAGCTAAGACTCACGTTTGTGACATTCTAACACAGTTAGAGTATCAAGGAGTGATTGAACCATGTACATCACCGATGAATAATCCTCTCTTTACGGTATCAAAGCCTGACGGATCATATCGGATTGTATTGGATTGCCGAAATTTGAATAGTCATTGTCGCAGATTTGCAGTGCAAAACACTCGCAGCTCTGCGCTAGTGAACAATCTTGTCCGTAAAAAATACAAAACTTCACTGGACATTTCCAATGGTTTCTACAGTCATAATCTCGCACCTGAGAGTCGTGACTTGACAGCATTTACTGCCGTCGGAAATCAGAAAAAATTTACGCGTTTGCCTATGGGGTATAAGAATAACCCCGGGACATTTGCGGCACGTGTTGTGTCTGTTGCATGACACAGATCCAGATGTGTTCACGTACGTTGATGATATTTATCTGACGGACGATGAACTTATGCCGCATCTAGTCCGAGTCGACAATATTATTTTGTCCTTTGCCGACTATGGATACAAGTTTAATTTTGCAAAATTGCACATCGCCCATTTGGCTGTACTCTTTTTGGGCTATGAGCTAAATAATGAAGGAAAGGGGCTCGCACCCTACTTCTTGGAGAAATGTGCACAATTGCAACCCCCTTCTACACTGAAGAAACTTCAGTCCTTGCTGGGATTTTTGAATTTCGGGAGGACATACATTCCCGATTATGCCCAGCGTATCAAACCGTTTTATGCGTTGATACAACCTACATTTTCTTCTGCCAGCTGGCTTCCGGAACATACCTCTATCCTACATTCGTTGCAATCTGACTTGCTTGCGACTAACTACTTGTTGACGCGTGATAACACCACGAACCTGGTAATACGTATAATTCCAGGGGCGGTGGGTTTCACTTATTTGCCGTTCAATGAGGAAGACACAGTGCCTATTGCATACAAATCACATTTGTACACGTCGGCTGAAATGCGATTTTCCAATACTGAAAAAGTTTTGACAGCGGTGCAGATGGCGATTCTGAAAGAACGCTCTCTGGCGCAAGGTAAACTCATTTTTATGGTCCCGCCTCTCCCTGCTTTAGAAACAGTGACTAAGGCGAGTGTACCCAACTCTAAGGCTTTACATCCGCGTTGGATACAATGGGCTGCATCATTGACATCGGCTGATGTCACGTTTATCTTTGATCCTTCTCTTCAGACACAGGAGTTCTTACAGTATGAACATGTTCATCCTCCTCCTCTGTCCTTGCTTCCTTTGGATGAATACAAATGTATCATCTATACCGATGGGTCGGCTCAACCGGCCGTCGGTTCTAAACACGCTTATTCGGCAGCTTGCGCAATTGTTGCTGGCTCGATTATGAATGGAGAGTTTAAGTCTTCCGTGGTGCATACTCAGGCACTTGGAGACTTTACAGCACAATTGGCGGAGCTGCGTACTCTTGTTCTTGAGTTTGCTGATCCTAATGTGAATACTCTTATTGTATGCGATTCTTATTACTGTGTTCAATCTTACAATGACAACTTATTCTTTTGGTCTCAAAATGACTATAGAGATTCTAAAGGCAGCGCAATTAAGCATAAGATGTTTTGGGTGCGAGTGGCAGACCTTAAACAACGTCTGCCCCTCACACAGGTTATCCATACTCTTGGCCATCAGCGTGTGGGAGCACATGCTCTTGGTAATTCTTTGGCTGATGAAGCGGCCAAGTCTGCAGTAGCCACGTGTTCCGTAGCAGCAGTTACAAGATCCATGACTAAAATTGATAATTATATTTTGGCAGCAGTAGCTGCAACGAGGGAGGGAACTGTTCATCCTCAGGGTTTCCCCTCTAAATACTCTTATCATATAACTCCAGAACAGGTTCCTTATGCTAAGATTCCTTCAGTTGGTGATCGGCTGATTTCCAACTTGGACTGCAGACCTGCTTTGATCAAAGCCGCACACGAGGGCATGGCTTCGGCACATGCCGGGGTGTCTGCGACAGTCTCTATTTTACTGCAACGTTACTGGTGGCGTGGTTTATATAAACAGACCCGTAATTATGTACTCTCTGGTGACATTTGTCAACAAATTAAACCGTCTACGGTCACATGCCCACCTCAAACATAGCTATGTATCTCTAATCAACCATTTGGCTATGTATATCTTGATCACTGCGGTCCATTTTCTTCTGATGCGTATAAATATATATTTGTTGCAGTTGATTCGTGCACTAGATTCCTTTGGGTTTGGCCACAACGCAGTGCTGACGCTCGAAATGTCATCATGGATTTGCGTGTCTTTGTCGGGATGTTTGCCTGTGGTACCTTCCATTCTGACCAAGGTACAGCGTTCGCCTCTAAGGCGTACAAGGACGCGATGAAGTCGATGGGGGTACTGGTGCAGTTTTCGTCTCCGTACAGGCCTGAGGGCAATTCAAATGTGGAGCGGATGAACCGTGACTTAAAGCAATCCTTGACAGTTAGAGTCTTAGGTGCTGGCAGGAACTGGCTGGCCCATTTGTATGGTGTTCAACGTGCACTCAATAATCTCCCTATAAGATCTCTGGGTGGGCGGACCCCATACGAAATGCTCTTTGGCATTAAAATGTTTGTGCCAGACCTTGACGGTCTAGACGTTGTGGCGGCTGCCACAACCTTTGACGTAGATAATCATTCTACTGTGTTACAGGATCTACAAACGACCCGTGACAGTTTTGCAACTGAACATTTGACCTCTTCCACTGATGCAGCACTGCTGATTCCAGTTGCCGGCTGGCTTCCCAAGATCGGAGATCTGGTACGAGAAAAGTTGGAGAACAAGAAAGAATTTGGTCCCTCTTATCGTGCACCGGTTCCAGTGCTTGGACTGAAGGGTACTTGTACAGTCATTTTACCACCTTTACCTTGTCGCAAAGACAACAGATATATATCAGTGGACAATGTCAAGTTTCACTGTGTGGCCAATTCTGAATAGTGTCACGCCTGCCCTTTCACGTAACGCAATTTCATTGGATCCGCTGATGTTATCTTCCACTGTTCCTCTTGTGCCTAAGGAAGTGATGGACACTGTAATTGACTTTTCACCCATCCTGTCTCCATGTTCTAACACGGACGTTGAATACACATATCCTACAGATGAGTCCGCTATTGAAGTACCGATGAGTCCTCAACAACATCAGGCGGACCCGGCACTACCACCGCTAATTAATAGAACGACAAGTGGTTACTTTGGAGATCATGCCAGCTTCTCTTCTGACTCATCCTCCTCAACATCCAGTTTGGCAGTCCCACTGACTAAATTAGGTATTTTCTTCTCTTGGTTCAAAAAGACTTACCTGGGCCCTCCATGGACCTACATTTGGTTGGTGCTTATCCTGATTTTCCTTTTCATGTCAAATGGATTTGTGACAGTGTTCTTTTTGCTCATCAATGGTCATTTTTTGCCAGAACGCTCTGCTGTGAACTTGGTCGATGGAATTCTGGCCCCTCACACATCGTACCATATCGTGAAACGTGATCAGACACTTGTGAACATTTCAGCATTCCCGGTTGCAGATGGCATTGTTTGGGACAAAGTAGCTTTTGAAATCCACGGTCCGACCGAGGTCCTCAGGGTGCCATACGTATTTCGCGTCTCTTTGGGAGATGTGGTAACACGGGATATACATTCTGACGATTGGGATGTCCAAGCAGTACATGCGTTGTTTTCCGATTTGAATTACTATGCTGCTTTTGATGCTGAAGACTTGTATTTAAATTCTGCTAATTATGCTGATCTCTTTTGTTATCAACATTATGGGCATCATATTTTGCATAAAACAAACACGTTAAGACCAGTTTTTAATTACACTCAATGGGAACAGTGTCCTACTCCTGTGCAGGGGAGTTCTAAAACTCTAAGAGATAAGTTCACATATTTTACCGATTATGACACGTCTAATCCGGAATCCTATCTTTTTAAACTACAATTGTCATCTCAATCTAAATTTATATTGACCCACACTAAATTAATTTACTCCACTCTTTTAAGGCTAAATTGGCCACACAGGTTTATGATCACTGGAAAGAGACCATCGAGTTAAAGTCAATTTGGGGCACTAAACATTGGCAGGTTCAGGGAACTGAAGCATTACATCGTGCCTGCCTGATTCCAACCCAAATTTTAATTATTGAATGATACGATGTACCAAACCACTTGTTTTGGCTTGGCCACTGTTAAAAATTTAAATAACCCGTCCATTTCGTCCTTAGCGGAATACGACATTTGGAGTGCCCAGACAAATTATACTATCAATGCTTTACAGGCATTGTTTCGAAATGACACTTTCAATGTCTCTGAACTTGATTCATTTGGGTGGTTGGTGTGGCAAACAAATTCAAATGCAAGTCAATTGCATTTTTATAATGTAACACATGGTTTCACACAGACTAGACCGGATCCTCGTTATCCACTTACACATTCGGTCACCACATATTTGGTGGGTAAATTATGCCAACAATGGTTGGAACATTCCACCTTAGCATCTGTGAAGCAACACCTCACACTCTTGTCGAATGA
This sequence comes from Calotriton arnoldi, assembly GCA_963921515.1. NCBI lineage: Eukaryota > Metazoa > Chordata > Amphibia > Caudata > Salamandridae > Calotriton > Calotriton arnoldi. The sequence continues at coordinate 903,022 of CAWUFW010002007.1, forward strand.
CATTAATTTGGCTGATTTCATCTTAGGACCTAGGAATCCTAGATCTAAGAGATTTCTTTATGCCGCTTACAACGAGATTTGGAAACTTTCGCAGATGGAAGCAGCATTTCGTCTGCGCCAAATTGATCAGGCCAATTTTGAAAAACTCCTTGCTGTGGTTGACAATAGCATCAATACACTTTCATCACGCATTTATACATTGGATAATATTGTTTCATCTGTTATTGATATTGTTCAGAGTGATGTAGCTGTGTTGTATCATGGTCAGAATCAATTAAGATCTGTTATGCAGTTTGCATGGACGTTGCAAACTCTCAAGATGGGAAAAGTCCCTTGGGATTATTTGAATGCTTCTGCGTGGTTTCTACCGTTTAATCTAACTGATAAACAGAGGTTTATGTCCATGAAAGATGCTGCTTATACACTGTTGCATATTGAACAATTGGCGCCTTTACCGTTCTCTGTAGCGGAAACGGACTCTGCTGTTTGGTTAATTCATGGGGTTATCTCTCTCCCTTTCTTGCTGTTTCAATTTAAATCATGCATGCAACATTTTCCGATTGGCTGTTTTGAACCACTGGGTAGCGCATTTCTCCACGAATTATGGTCCCTGCCTTTCACTTACAGATGTCAGCGGGAGGGAAAGGAAGTTTTTCTAACGGGGGGAGGACTGCGATTCCACAGTGGGACATTCCCTGGTTTGCAAACACGTTAAATTGCACGGCGCTTGTAACGTATCGGCGCCTAATCTGGCTTGTTTTTTAAAAGGGACGCCAGTGCCATCAATAATTCCCGCGTTTACTTTGCTTTCTAACGGCAGTTATCTTATTTTGAACAACCAAGACTGCTGTGGTTTACGGGCAGGAGTCACGTATTTAGTAACAGTTTCCTAGCGCGTAACTTGTTGTAACAATGTGCTTTTTCCGCCCCCGCATGGCAGTGTAGATAGTTCCATTTGGCCTTCCATTCCCACTTTGAAGACGGATTTCAACAAATTGAGCAGGCTCAAAGCGCTATTATTCCAACAAGAAGTGGCCCTCACTTCAGCTCGCGAGACCTTCGAGTTACAGGTGGCTAGGACATCCAGCGAGATACAGTCCCTTCTGAACACTAACTTCCCACTACATTTTGGAGAGCTTATACATCAGATATTCAATGCGTCTGACACTAAAGGCCTTGCACTTTTTTTTTAAACATGTGGGATCCGGCCTTGTGACTTCCTTTCAGACGATATTTGGAGTAATACCGGCTTTTATTTATTCTATTTTTTCTAGCGTCTTCGGCGGATTCCCTTTAATACTAGCGTTAGCTGGTGGAATCCTGCTTCTTCTGTTCCTGCTGCGCAATGGCTGCTCATCTTGTAGTACTGCACAGACCAGGCCAATTGTAACTGTACCGTGATCAAATGCAACAGGTTTTTGGATGCTTGCCATTAGCAACGCTTAGCGTGAGTTATGGATTAACTTTTCGCTTTGCCTACTTTACTTGCGTGCAACCAGTGTTCTACTGTCGGCGATGCCCCTTCTATTGGGCTATGGATTTATGCCCCTCCAATACGTCATGTCCAGTCCCGGATTTTAACCAGTTGATGGGTCCCATAGAGGCTCATGACCAGGCTTGTTCTGGGGATGGCCGTATGGCGCGTGCGGCTGCACTTGGAGTAATGGCTGAATGGGATATCTGTGCGGCTGCGCAGAACTTCCTGTATCAGAGTTTCATCGAATATCACGCAAGTTGTCCAGTTATGCTTTTGGAGGCATTAGATTACGAGAAGCACGTTTGTTCCTTCGACCCACTTGATTGGATGGCATCCCTTTTTTCTACTAACGACAGGGATGATCTTTTGGAGGGGATTGCATTCTTGAGTTCCCGTACTTTGATGGATTAAACGCCTCCTCCATGATAACATTATCCCGGAGACCATGTTTTTCCAAATTGGTTTTTTTAACAGCGCCTTGAACTCTGGTTAGCTTATGAACTCTGTTTTAATACTTTGTCTATGTCCTATGACCTTACCAGGGGGAGGGTGTTATATGGCCCTTGGGGACATTGTCGACATTGCTAAGTTAGCATGAGCTTCGCTGCCATGATGCTGCTTTTGCGCACGTTACTACATGACTTTATTTTTGCAAGACTCTATTTATGCCTTTCACATGAGAACCGTCTGCTTTTCACGTTCTCTGCTGCGTTCTTGGAGTTTAGTCTGAACACTTTGTACAAGGTCGATAAACAATGCCCCTTGATTTTCTGTTCTGGTCAGTCCCTAGCACCTAGACATAACATGTTAAACACAGCTGCAATGCTGGAGACTCTTGCTTTGATATTACTGGGATGCATGTTGTTTTAAAACACTTGGAGAAAGCCGTTCCATGGAGAAGAGCTACGCTGTTCCTATGATGTAAACCTTACATCCAGGCTTTAAGGTATGGGTCTGCTGTCAAAGCCCAGAGATCTTCCTTTATATAAATAAACTTCTTCCAGCCAAGGGGGGAGGTGGTTAGGCCTTCTAGTCCTTATTCCACAGTCTTTATAAAATGACATCCCCCTTTGTATTCTATGAAATTGTAACAATGCTAATCATTCTGAGTTTATGAATTTTGCTGCTGGTAGTGGCTCGAATACTGTATTGTAGAGCACGATAGTTAAAATAAACATACTGAACTATTACAGTGACTCTGCCTATTCTCATTGTGGACAAGTGCGAGTGAGTGAGCGAAAGAGTATGTCTTGCTACCGCGATTCCTGAGAGAGTCGGGAGTGTTGTGTTCTGGGTTGTCTAATCGTTTGTAGCTTCGTGATTTTTGGAGGAGAACGAATGAGACACTATAGCTAGTCGGTTTTGGGATTTGGGGATTTTGGGTACTAAGGCGATAGGTTGGTACATAGGTTGGTACACCCCTATACACCGAGGTCCTGTTTTCCTGCGCATAGTTCTGCGTAGGTGCAGAATCACCGCAACAATGGCTTTGGTAACAGTACTGGACTGAAAGTAAAAGGCAACCTCAGTTATTGTTTTAACACCCACTCCATATTGGACCTAGAGGTTGTATTGAGTAAGTCTATTGCGCTCCAAGAAGGATTTGGGATGGTGGTAAAGGTCTAAGCTGAAGAATTCAATTTTTAAAATGTGGGGCTAAATGGCTACAAAAGTTTTAAAATATTTCAACAACGTTTTCTGTTTACCATCTAGTTAAGTACTGGAGGGTCTGACATGATGAAATCGGACGGTATTCATCTTCATCCAGCGAATAATGCAGGCACCTGCAAATAAAAAATGATTATTGGGGGTTTTCCCTATATCTTTGTGGACAGTAAATTGTGCTTCGTCAACTCTCACATTGCATGTTCTGTTCTGCTTCTGCCATCCCCCAGAAAACTGACCTTTTTTAATATTGTTCTCTTCTCTCACTCTAAAGATTCACTTCTGTCGTTTTCTTTATTACTGCAGGTGTGTAGTGCTTACTGACCCCTTGAAAGACTCATCCCGGTCACAGGAGTCTTGGGGTGCATTCCTTACTAAGCTGCGGACTCTCCTGCTCATGTCATTTACCAAAAATCTTGGAAAATTTGAGGATGATATGAGAACCCTGCGAGAGAAGAGAACGGAGCCAGGCTGGAGCTTCTGTGATTACTTCATGGTGCAGGTACTTGGCCCGGCTCTCTTAGACCACAGTTATTCTTTCTCTCTGCTTCGTAACACCTCACCTTGCTTAATGTCACCTGTTGACGGATTATCTTCTTGCTCCTCTAGGATTCAGTGTTACTATTTTGATAGATCTAAATAGAGAGCTAAGATCTTTGGTAAGATGAGTGAAATTGTGTGGTTTGAGTGACTTGCGCGCTCTGTAGTTTAGAAACCGTCCAGCATCACTGTCTAGGGATCTGTTGTGAGATATCAGATACTCTTTTCAGAGAGGTATTTGTATGCTAGTCCATCAGAGACTAGTGAAGGTTTTTGGCCTCATTACTTTTTTCCTTTTTAGACATAGGGTTTGATGACAGTGTGCAGTCCAGCTGCTGTTAAAGTACATTTTGACTTGATCACCATGCCTACTGCAGCTTCTTGAAATGAGGTTTATTTGAAGGTCCACTTGTGAGTGTAACCACTTGCATGTTCATGCTCAAGTCACTGTCACAAGTCAAAGTACGCAAGGAGGTCTCTGCTGACGTGTGTAGAGAGCGGTAAAGCTGAAAAAGGGGGAGCTCTCAGCTGGCCAGTGGCCGGAGTACAGCAGAAATATCTTAGTCTTTACTTCATTGAATTTTGGAGTGATTCGATCCATCCACTGCTCCTTGATGTTCTCACACCTGATGGTGTTGACACAGGTCTCATGGAGCACTGCGGAGTAGAAAGTGTTGCAGAAGGGTCTGACCTGCCAACTTTGACACATTTTCATGAAAACAAATATCTTCTTTAGGGAAAATTAAATCCATTGATTTCCCACATTCACAATGAGAACATTTGTCTAGATTAGGTACATAAATTGTCATTTGACTTGCAATATCTGCAGTTTATTTTCATATCCTGCCAGCCCATCTAACACACATCACTCAGTACAAATAGTGTTATACACTGAATTTCAAACCAGGGGATTGTTCGAAATCCCTTGTATCCACTGGTTGTCCACATATATAGGTTATGTTATGTGTATTTGTATAGCGCACAGCTTACCCAGGAGTGTGTCCTGGCGCTGAGGATATGCTATTTTTTTTAACATATTGCATTTTTGACACTAACAAAGCTCACCAAAGCTTGTCTAATTAAATCATTCTCAAGTTGTAAATGCTGCGTATTTGATGACTTCATCCTGTCTACGTTCTTCGAGTGTGAACTGACACAGTTTACAGGTCCACTCTTCTCCATCAACCCCTTACACCTGCAAAAGCTTTTCGACTTGATGTCTGAGTTCCTGTGCCTCTCACGTCCACCAAACTCTTCTGAATATTGGAAGGTCGGTGGTAGTGTAGGATTCAGACACATATTCAACTATTAGGATAATAGTTATTAGCTACAGCATCCATTATTACGGCATCTGAAAAATGCTGAAAGCGTTGAAAAGCAGGCTTTGTAGGAAGTCAGTAAAAGGTATATGTATTGTATGTCCATTTGCTCATCGTCCCTTAAGTTTCAAAGAATAGCATAGTTACAATTGTGCCCAATATTTCCAAGTATTTTTCTAGTGACCGTTCTAGTATGTCTTTAGCGTAAAGATGTTGTTTTTTCCTTGCTTTTTAATGCTGCATAGACTTCATTGAAAAAAGAAATTGGGTCAGACACTTTCCTCATTTGACGTTTCTCCTTCAGATCACAGTTCTAGTGCCTTATCAGTCAACACACATTTCTGCAGACCACCATGAGCATTAGAATATAAACAAGAATATAACCCATTAAACCACAATAGACCAGAATTATAAACCAAAATTAGAACTGTGAATACTTTCCATAAGACATTAGGGTCAATTTTTATTTCCAGTTCTTTAATAAAACAAACTTTGTGGCTTCACTTTGGAAGACTCGACTGCGCCTTGTCAAGGTTGTCTCCAGAGGCAGAGCACACTTCTCTCTCACATGCTACCATCATCTTCCCCTCATGCTCTTAATTTGCCCCTTCCACCTCTCCAGAAAGAACTATGCTTACATGAGGAGCATAATGTTTTAACGTATTAAGAAGCTGATGTAGGCTCTAAGAGGAAATGAGGTTTATCATACGATGTGTTTGTGCGACCTCACCATGTAATAAACTAACAAATCTTTCTTGGATCCAGTCTGGTTTGTTTGCAAGAGCGCAGCTCAACCCTGGTTAGCTGTGTCTTCAAGAAGTCAGGCTTTGTCAAAGGAACAAGTGTAAAGCATTTAAAAGTACCAAAACAGGAAAGAAACAAGACACACAGAAAATCCAACACCAATTAATAAAAATAGATTTTATTTTTATGAATTTTTAGACACCAAAATACACCAAAGGGTTCCAGAGTTGTAAATTATTAAGCAAAATGTAAATCACTGCTGTTCTCGCCAATCTCAAACAAGCATTGCAACTACTGCGGTTACTTTAAAAACGTTTGAAAAGATGTGTTTGGTTACTCTAGCCTTCTTTGGGCGACCAACTCCAGCAGGGAGCAAGTCACCCCACTAAGGCTTAGCAAGACAACCTTACCGCCAAAGCAGTCTCCAGTCCATTTTCAGGCGTTGTGGGCGAACCGCCATAGACATGAAAGGAGTGGTCCTGATGCAAGGGTTACAGGATGCTGATCTGGTTGACGGAGATCTTCTTGGGGCTACCCCTCTGTCCACAAACACAGTGGGGCCACAGAGGTCGATGTCCCTCGAAGTCCAGCCAAAAAACCGTTGGCACTGGTTTATTGGTCTCCTATTACAACTAATCCAGTAGTTCCCTTCAGCAGAGGCTAGTGTTAGTCTTGGGAAACCAAACTGTGCTCAGGCAACTCTCCTGGGTCCAGCAGACTCGGTGCAACTTTCGAGGGTCGGGACTTGATCTCCCACACTTTGCTTCAGTTGTCAGTAGCACGGATACTCCATTGAGTATCCGTGCACTTTACAAATCATAAATCAGTGGTGACCAAGCGATTGTGGCTGGCAACTCAGCAATGCAGGCTTCTTCACCTTTTGTGGCCCTTGAGCTGTTACAGGAAGTCAACTAACTGACTCTTGGAGTTTTTCTCCTTTATATGATGCTCAGGGACGACTTTCCTCGAGCTGGGCAACACAGGCACAGTGCTCTCTTTACTAGTCCAAGGGTCATCAGGTGCAGTCCAGTCTTTGGTGCAGCCTCTCTTTGCAGGGCAGTCATTCTTTGTTCTTATCTCCGGTCTGACATAATCTGAGGGACCGGGTGCCTGGGGCGCAACTTGTATGCCTCCAACTTGCCCTCTGGGTATGCTGTGACTACTAGCCAGCGGACTACCTGATCTCTTCCCACCTGGTGATGACTTCCTGCAATGTGTGGCATCATGCTATCCCAGAGTGCAATAATCTGCCCACTCCCAAGACTTTCGGTGAGTGGGGCTTGGTAGCCCACCCTAGAGGTGTGGCTACCTGAGGCCTACACCCCTTCTGGAAGAGTGGTTTGGCAACTCTTTCCCCCTCTGTTCCCGATGCCAACCTGTCTACCAAAACAAAAGAGCAGCTCCTCTTGTGTGTCCTCCATTTGTCCTCCAAAGGCGGCTTTCCCTTTTAAGTTCGCCATTTGGGCTCGCACCCTGTTTCGGCTTCCTATAAGGGAGCATACCTCCTCTTCCAGCGGCAGGCTCCTATTGTATCCTTCCCTGGGAATTGTTCACAATTCTGCCCAGGTGGTAAAATAGCTTTTTACCTAGAAGTTGCATTACATTCGACTTTGGCATTAAGTCTGGTTTAATTCAACAATCATTTTTATACCTTGAAGTATCAACTTTAGTAGTCTTATTCAGAAGTTAGCACTGCTGAGTTGTCAGCGTGTAACCCTGTATTTGCCATTGGGGGTACAAACCTTTCTAGAGCAAAAAACAACAACAAATTTTTTTTTTTTACTGTTGGGACATATAAAAAAAAATCCTATTTTTTGACATGCAGCACCCTGTCTTAGAGCTCGACAGGTCTACCTAGGGATGGCTTACATATATATTAAAAAGATCTGGACTTTGTTTTTAGCTCAAATGGTAAATATGAGTTAGCAGTTTAGAACTGCTCTGCCAGGCTGCAGTGGCAGGCTGGGAGACATGTTTTATTTTGTCGCACTCATGGTAGCTCAATAAGTGCCGCAGCCCATGGGGAGCACTTTAACTTACTGGCCCTAGATACCCCTGGTACCATATACTAGGAACGTATGTGTAAGGTAAGCTATGTCGATTGGATATAAGCAAATTAAACCTACTTTTAAGGGCCAGAACACTGGCACTGTGGTATGGTCAGCAGACCTCAGTGCACTATGAGTCATTACACAAGTACCTAATAGTCAAAAAGTGGGAGTGAACCTGCAGAAATCCATTTCCTCACTGGTTCTCGCTCTAAGGGTGTCCTGTCCCCAGAGATGGGAGCAGCTCTCATAAAAAGCTGGATAGCTCAAGACTTTGACATATTGAGATTTATGTAGAGCAGTGGTTCTTAACCTGTGTTCCAAGGACCCTTGGGGGGTCTGTGAGGCCTACTCAGGGGGTTCACAACTGTAACTAAATTAAATCTTTTAAAAATTAATACAATATATACAAATAAAGCAGCTAAATTGAAAATGTGAAAACATTTTCTATATTTGATTATGAATTAAAAACAATATTTCAATATCTAAGTAATTGTTTGGTGTATATTTGTTTTAGCATTTTTGTGTATTGTTTTGCAGCTCAAATCCTAGAAATTGCTTAGGCAGGAGGTCCGCAGCTTCCAATAATGACTTAGTGGGGGTCGCCGGATTGCAGTAATTATTCAGTAGGGGTCCAAAGAAGTCAAAAGGTTAAGAACCACTGATGTAGAGTATAAAATCTCCAGTAACACCAAACCAACATCCCACCACCTCTATGCCCTTGCAATTCGCTTCACTTCCCCCATCTGATAGATGTCTTTTAGACTCTTAGGCTACTACCGCGATCTTTGTGATGGATTATCTACTGCTTTTCTTCCAAATGCCGCTGCGTGACGATGTCGTCTTCATGTTATGCAGGAGGAGCTGGCGTTTGTATTTGAGATGCTGCAGCAGTTTGAAGATGCCCTGGTGCAGTATGACGAGCTGGATGCCCTCTTCTCTCAGTATGTGCTCAACTTCGGTGCTGGAGGTAGGTTTAGAATTTGTGAGTTGTTCATTAAATTTCCTGGGGTTAACGTTCATAAATATATATCTGGCAGACCATGTTAAGCATGTTGTAAAGCATTTAATCTCTCTGTGCTCTTTAACGCAGCATGGTGCTCCATGGGCATGAGGTGTATACCCTAATCTGCCAAGTAATCTGGAGCACTGAAACATCTTTGTGATTTCCTGTATTTTGGTACCACTGCGGCTAGGATGTGACTATGTGCAAAATGCGTGAAAGGATGTCTGCAACCCAGAAGTATGCACTACATTGTGGAATGAGTTATATCTGAAAGAAACACATAGTGATAGATTCCTTACCTTAGAATATCCCCAGGCGTCAGACTGGATCCGGAAAGTTTTCGTCAGCAGTACCCCTGCGCGTCGGTAGGTGGCGTCGTGCGGCTCTGCGTCCGTCGTTGGCGTCGTGGTCGCCGAGATGACGTCGCGGGCGCTACTTAGACGCCGTCCTCGCGCGCTGACGTCAGTTCTTTCTTTTTCCGCGCCAGCAAGCGCAGATCCGGAGAGAGCGGTACCCCAGTCAATTTTTGACTGAGTTTTTTGAGATTTTTGTTTCAGCTTTTTGAGTTGATCGACTCCGGGTGCAGCAGGGATGCCAGGGTTTAAATCTTGCGAGGACTGTCATCGCATGATGTCGGTGACGGACCCGCACCGCGTGTGTCTCTTCTGCCTGGGGTGCGACCACGACCCCAAGTTGTGCCCCGACTGCCGGGCCATGGCGCCGAAGACTTTGCGGGAGCGGTCCCGAAAGTTGCTGGAAGCCCGGCAGTCTGCTCCGTGCCGTGAGAGGTCCCGGTCCAGAGGGAGGTCGAGGGACCGGTCGCGGAGCCGTCCTCATCGGAAGTCGTCCGAATCCAAGTCTTTGCACTCGGGGTCAGGTAAGGCGAAGCACAAAAAGAAGTCGAAGAAACGTCCTCGTTCTTCGACTTCCCCTCGCCGGTCACGCGACACGGCTGAGGGAGCGGGTGGTGCCACCCCCGCGGCTCCGGCGGAGCCTACGCAGTCGTCGGTGACCTACCCGCCCTTCCCGGGTTCATCGGCGACTCCGGCCCAGGTACAGGAATTCCTGTCCGCTATGGCTCGCCTATTTGGGCCGTCGGGCCCATCCGGTGCGCCTTTGGGCCCCGCGGGCTCGACTGGGAGTCCTCGCCCTTTGACGCCGGTGGCTCCGGCCCCGGCGTCGGCTCCGGCGTCGGCACCGCAGGACTCCCATGGATCCCGTCGTGGATCCCGGTCGACGCCGGTTGACCTAGTAACACCTCCACCGACGTCGACCCCACCGGCACCACAATGGACGTCGCCCAGGGCGCCGGACGACGTCGGCCCCAGTTTCAGCCCCGAAGTGGATACGGTGCCGGAACGGTGTCGACCGACGCAGATTCCGACGCCCTTTGGGAATCTGTTTCCCTATATCCATCCTCCTCCTTTTCAACAGCAGGAGGAGGAAGGGGAGGACTGGGAGGGGTCTGAGGACCCTCTCACAGCTCAATGTGAGTATAACCCAGACTGGGCTGAGGAGCTGGGGGACGCCAGTGGTCTGGACACCTCTCCAGACCATGGCATGATGTCTCCTCCTCCCGTGGCTACGGAGGAGGGCGCTAGTTTTTCAGTGGTGTTGCGTAGGGCTGCTGAGGCACTCCCCCTGCAGCTACCTACTGTGGCCGTCAGGACTAACCTCCTGACAGAAGTGCTTCAGCCAGCAGTTTCCTCTGCGGAGCCACTGCTGCCCATTAATGAAGCACTATCTGACGTTCTTCTGGGCTCCTGGTCCAGGCCCAGCACAGGGGCTCCTGTGGACAGGAACGTGGCCCGACGCCATCGCCCGGCCCCGGGTGACCCCCTTTTCCTCTCCCAACACCCCACCCCTGAGAGCTTGGTTGTCCAAGCCTCTGCTTCCCCAAGCGCATTCCCTTCCGCACCCCCGGATAGGGAATCCAAGAGACTGGAACAGTACGGGAAGAAGATTTTTTCTTCTGCCAGCCTCTGGCTGCGGGCTGTGAACACCGCATGCCTCTTGGGCCGTTATTCGCACTCCTTGTGGGATACGGTAGCGCAGGTGCTGCCTAGCTGTCCGGAGGAGGCCCGGACGGCACTCTCTCAGGCTGTTGCAGAGGGGAGAGATGCAGCCAAGTTCACAATCCGTTGTGGCCTTGACACCGCCGACTCGCTAGGCTGGGCGATTTCCACGACAGTGGCGCTCCGCCGCCACGCCTGGCTGAGGACAACTGGCTTTTCGGGGGATGTCCAGAACACTTTGATGGACATGCCCTTCGATGGCATTCGCCTCTTTGGCAATAAGGCAGACAGTGCTTTGGAGCGCTTTAAGGACTCACGGGCTACGGCCAAGTCCTTGGGCCTTTCGGCCACGCGCCCTCCTCCGCCTTCTGCCTTTTGCTCCTTTCGTGCTCGCGGAAGGTGCAACCCACCACGTTCGCAACAGAGCCACAGGCCAGCGCAACAGTCCACGCGCGGCCGCGGACTTGGGAACCGCCGCGGCGGTTCAGGGGGCCAGCGGCAGGGTCAGTCCACCTCCACCCCCGCCACCACTGCCTCCAAACCTTCCTAGTCCGACCTTTCAGGCCCATGAAACGCCAGTGGGTGGCAGGCTTCGCCATCACCTCCCCCACTGGCGCACCATCACGTCGGACAGGTGTTTTACAGATAGTCCGAAGGGGCTACTCCCTCCCCTTCGAGACTACCCCTCCAGCCATGCCACCTCAGTACCACCGCGTATCGGGGGATCACTTGGCACTTCTCCAACAGGAAGTTGCGGCCCTCTTGGCCAAGGGGGCCATAGAGCGCGTTCCGATGCCAGAAGTAGGTCATGGTTGTTATTCCCACTACTTTCTGATTCCAAAGAAGGGCAAGGGCTTGCGTCCTATCTTGGACCTTCGGGACGTCAATATCTTCCTCCGGAAGGAGAAGTTCAAGATGCTCACACTTGCTCAGGTCTTCTGCTCTAGACCCACAAGACTGGCTGGTAGCGTTGGACTTGCAGGATGCTTACTTTCATATTCCCATCCTGCCGGCCCACCGGCGTTACCTCCGGTTCACGGTAGGCCACGAGCATTTTCAGTTCACCATGCTCCCTTTTGGCCTTACCAGCGCCCCTCGGGTGTTCACGAAAGCGATGGCAGTGGTCGCAGCTCATCTGCGCAGATCAGGGGTTTCAGTCTTCCCCTATCTCGACGACTGGTTGTTGAAGGCGGGCTCGCCCCAGGCAGTCGTCTCCCACCTCCAGACTACGGCCGACCTCCTGCATTTGCTGGGGTTCTCCATCAACGTGCCGAAGTCACACCTGATCCCCTCTCAGAAGCTCCTCTTCATCGGAGCGGTTCTGGACACGGCGTGGTTTCGGGTTTATCCTCCCGAACAGCGAGTCCGGGATATTCGGGCTATGATTCAGATCTTTCAGCCTTTATCCTGGGTTTCCGTCAGGATGACCCTGAGGCTGCTGGGCCTCATGGCCTCCTGCATCCTGCTGATCAATCATGCCAGGTGGCATATGCGGGCTCTGCAGTGGGACCTAAAGTTCCAGTGGGCGCAGCATCAGGGAAACCTGTCCGACTACGTCCAGATCTCGGAGGGCACTGCACGACATTTGCAGTGGTGGCTCACTAATCGCGATTGGGTTAATGGCAGATCCCTCTCCCTTCCCCAACCGGAGTACACAGTGGTGACGGATGGGGCGGCCACATGGGAGAGGCGGAGATCAGAGGCCTCTGGTCTCCGGCGGAGTCCAGGCTCCATATCAACCTTCTGGAGCTTCGGGCGATCCGGCTTGCACTAAAGGCATTCCTTCCCTCTGTCAAGGGGAGAGTAGTGCAGGTGTTCACAGACAACACGTCCGCCATGTGGTACTGCACCAAACAGGGCGGGGTGGGGTCCTGGACCCTATATCAGGAGGCTCTGCGCCTCTGGACATGGCTGGAACATCAGGGCATTTCCCTGGTGGTTCAACACCTGGCGGGTTCACTGAACGCCAGGGCGGACGAAATCAGCCGCAGGTGCATGATGGATCACGAATGGCGTCTTCACTCGGACGTGGCTCAAGGTCTCTTTCGACAGTGGGGAGAGCCTTGGTTAGATCTATTCGCCACCGAAGAGAACGCGCAATGTCAGCAGTTCTGCGCGTTGGAATTTCCAAGGCGGCACTCGCTCTGCGACGCTTTTCGTCACGAGTGGAGTTGCGGTCTCTTGTACGCCTTTCCGCCTATACCACTTCTACCCAGAGTGCTGAAGAAAATCAGACGCGACCGGGCACAAGTCATCCTTGTGGCCCCGGACTGGGCTCGAAGAGTATGGTATCCTGAGCTACTCGGTATGAGCGTGGATCCCCCGATCCGACTGCCTCTTCGGGAGGATCTTCTGTCGCAGCAACAGGGGACGGTTCTTCACCCGAACCTGTCGTGCCTCCACCTCCTTGCGTGGAGATTGAGCGGCGACAGCTGATTCCATTTGACTTACCTCCTGAAGTCTGTGATGTCATTCTGGCAGCCAGGCGTCCCTCCACTAAATCGGTATACGCCTGCAGGTGGAACAAATTTGTGGCATGGTGCACAGCAAAGGCTGTGGATCCCCTTTCTGCCTCTCTTTCTGAGGTCCTACTGTTCCTTCTTTCTTTGGCCCAGCAGGGCTCTGCTCTGGACACTCTCAAGGGCTACCTTTCTGCTATTTCGGATTTCTCAAAGGCATTACACACCTTTTTCCTCCTATTCCTTTCGTGATGCCTCATTGGGACTTGAATTTGGTTCTTACATACTTGATGTGTGCTCCCTTTGAGCCACTTCATAACTGTCCTCTTCGTCTCTTGACCTTGAAGACTGCTTTCCTGGTGGCCATCACCTCTGCTAGGCGTGTGAGTGAGATCCAGGCTCTTTCTTGTAAGCCTCCTTTCCTATCAGTCCATCCGGACAAGGTTGTGCTCAGGCCCCGTCCTTCCTTTTTGCCAAAAGTGGTTACGGCCTTTCACATTGGGCAGACTATTACCTTGCCTACCTTCTTTCCGCCTCCTCATCCTTCCAGAGAGGAAGAGAGGCTCCACCGTCTGGACCCAAAACGTGCGCTCTCCTTTTATATCAACCGCACACAGTTCCGGGTGGATGACCAGCTCTTTGTTGGCTACGTTGGCACCAAGAAAGGTCGGGCGGTACACAAGAGAACTATCTCCCGCTGGGTTGTCTTATGTATCAAAGCCTGTTACTCCTTGGCAAAAAAAAGAACCTCCGGTGGGGCTGCGTGCTCATTCCACCAGAGCTACTGCAGCCACTACTGCATTGGAACGTGGTGTCCCCCTGCAAGACATCTGTCACGCAGCCACGTGGGCCTCGCTGCACACGTTTACCAAGCATTATTGCCTGGACAGCCAAGTCCGGAGAGACGGCTTCTTTGGCCGTTCTGTTCTCCGTGACTTTCTGGTGTGATCTTGGTTTGCAGACCCACCACCGGGGTTGGTATTGCTGGGGTATCTATTCTAAGGTAAGGAATCTATCACTATGTGTTTCTTTCAGATGAACAAGTTACTTACCTTCGGTAACGATATATCTGTAAGAAACATTAGTAGTGATAGATTCCTTACCGCCCCACCCATCCTCCCGGTTCTGCGAACTGATTTCTAGGGTTAAGGTCATCCCTTTCAGGGCCCTAGTTTCAATGCACCAGTGGTCCGTATCTTGCATGGTTCTGCGTTCCTGGCGCGGAAAGTCGTGTACAGAACTGACGTCAGCGCGCGTGGGCGGCGTCTAAGTAGCGCCTGCGACGTCATCTCGGCGACCACGACGCCAATGACTGATGCGGAGCCGTACCGACGCGCAGGGGTACTGCTGACGAAAACTTTCCGGATCCAGTCTGACGCCTGGGGATATTCTAACTTAAGGAATCTATTACTACTAATGTTTCTTACAGATATATCGTTACCGAAGGTAAGTAACTTGTTCGACGTCTACTATGCACCACATATCTTGGATTGAGCTGTATGCCGAGCCCCACGAGGCCTAGCCATTGGGCTGTGGACATGAATATTGCTGCGCTGTTGGAAGCAGAGGTACATTGCTGCACTGCACTCAATTTCTTACCACAAGCTTTGCTGCGTAGATTCCCATTTAACATCATTTTCCTTTTAAGCACCTTTTAAGTTTTTGTTGCATATGGTAGAGATCTCGAGGTGAAATTTAATTTAAAAATTTCAATAAAAAACTTTATGGCTTTATTTTTAAATAGGTTATTTTGACTGAAATAAAACATAAAAATACAACCATGATGCTGCCATTCTTTTGTCAATCCTTATTCTAAAAATGAAAAAGAAACCTAAGGGAGAAATTGGTTGTTAGCACTGCACTTTAAATCCAATCTTTTTTTATTGGAAATTAAACACAAAAATCATGTATTGCATCCTGCAGTGCGATCTTACAATGAGTGACGTTTCTTGAATCAGTGATGTATCTTTGCCTATCCTCATTGTTCATCAATACATATCTAATAAAATAACCTGGTTCAGTGTAAATAGTATTTAATGTGCATTGCTGGTTTATATTATAAAAGAAAGTGGAGAAAGGAGACACGAGAAAAAAGGTGACTTCCTGAAATCAGACATAAGAAAATTTAGAGAGTGAGTGAACACACAATTTGATATTGGATGAGGTTGTAGTGTGTGGTTTAGATGAAGATTTGGTTGGCGAGTCTGCTGTTCTTAAAGTGTGTGAAAGTGAGATGTGCACTGTCATAGTTTTGTCTGGGGAGGTTTAACTTTTTTCATATTAATATCAGGTTTGCCCCATAATTTTCAGGGTGAATTTGGATTCAATTTTTTATTGTATAGAGAGTTGTCAGCTTTTAATAAGGCAAACCCATGCCCACCAGTAGATGCTTTTGGATTCATTCCATTTATTAAGAATAGTTTGGATACCTTGTTAATAGTAGATCCAATAAAAGGAAGTCATTATCTGTAATAGTGTTTGGCAGGACATTATTGAGTCCAGGGCCCCGTTTATGGGATTTAGGGTAATTTTGGAATGGAATATCTTGTATGGAGTTTTCTCTATTTCGGGCCAAAAGGATGCAAAGCTCTTACATTCAAAAGGCATGTGTTCTAAGGTACTGGTTGTCTCTAAGCAGTTCCAGCATTTATCAGTATCTAAAAGGCCTGTTTTAAATGGTTTATTTGGGGTCCATTAGGCTCTATATAGGATTGATTGAGTTTTCCCCATATAATAGATCATTCTTTATCCCATGGTGGTTGAATGTTTAGTTTGCCAAATACTGAATTGTAGGGGGTCGCAATATGACATACGTCATGAATATTAATGAAGTAGATGACAAATTGCAACCAACTACGATTCGCTGCCTTCACTGAGGTGGTGGCCTGCTGGGGTCAGAAGACCACTATATCTGATTGCTTTTAAATGAAGCAATCTTTTTTTTAAACATTTTTTAAATGCAGCCAGTTTTCCTCGTCCTTAGGGACCCCCTTCTGTTTGCGAATGGTTACCTCTACTTTTGTGTAACCAGTATAATATAAATGCTTGTGACCGGATTTCGAAAACATTAAGACATACCATTCCGAATCGCTATTTAGAAGTGACAACCTAAACACTGCCTTCTAAATACTGATTCGGTATGTAGTTACAAATCCAAATTGTGGTTCGGTAACAAGTTACTGAATCACTATTTGTTTTTGTCACAAACCAAAAGATCTTTTTGAGGATGCATGCGTCCTGATTTTTGCGAATCTGACCTTTTGTGACTGCAAAAAGCCATAGTACATCCGGCCCCTAGCCTTTTTGTCGAATTGATTTCAAACTTTCTTATGATTCAGATATTGGTATCAGTTTTGTTTCCTTATCTTTACTCTCTGGTATATCTCTGCATAGATCTCTGCAAAGAGAGACCCATTGGGTACTACCTTTGCAAAAACTTGTAGAATAGCAAGACCCAAGCACCTGTTTGTAGACAGCTGCTAGACAGTCCTGGAATAGATGGACAGTGCTGTGCATTTCTATTTGCTTCCCTTTTGAGCAGGCCTAGACCACGTTCCACTGGGGACTAAACTGGTACTGGTACTGGTGCTGCTGCTCTGCCGCTCACTCCTCGTAACGGTCCCAGGACGTGTGCTGATCATCCATTTGCTTCATTATTAGACATCAATTTTGCTTTATCCCCCTTATCATATGTAAAGGTGTCCCACCTGTCTTGTTTATGGATGAGCTTGCAATCCTTTTCACTGCTTAGGAAGATTAATGAAGATTCTGTGCTGGAGAAATACAATGATTTCTCCTTCTCATCTTACATAACGGATATCTTGCTCAACATTATAAGCAACCCACCTCTCCCAGTGAAATTGAGAAATGTAAGTAGGAGGAAAGCAATTGCAGTCTTTTCATAGTTGGCCAAAAACCGAACCGTAGCGTATTGATAAAGCATTCTGAGAGTCTGGAGTCCGTGTCTTTATGTAGGGTTACATGTCTATTTTACATCATGTCATTTGTTTTTTCATTTTTAGAATAGGATTCTGCAAAAAAGATAATGTTCGCAAACACAACTATGCCACGGATGTATGACGAAACCACGCATGCATTACATCGCATGCCATTAGATCGCGGTTTTAACAACGCAAGTCGTTAAAACGACTTGCGTTGGAGGGCGCTGGACTTAGGAGTAGTTTAATTTACTATTCCAACTCCAGCCTACGTACAGTAGGGAAGGTGTTGGATAGTAATTTAAACTACTCCTTGTCCTATAGCGCCCTTGTAAGAAAGTGGCTCTGTATATACTGCACCAAAGTAAGGTTCAGTGTGCACAGAGTCCACAGTCCCCAGAGGTTTGGCAGAGGCTAAAGTTAGATATAACCTTACTCTCTAAAGTGGTAGCTTGGTCGAGCAGTAAGGCAGTATCAGAGGACAGTGTAAAGCATTTGTTGTACACACTCAGTCAGCAAATGAAGCCACACACTCAAGAACTGAACTCTAGGCCAATGGTTTGTATATAAAAATATAGTTGTTTTATTTTAGAACCAACAATGGGTGTCAAAATATACTTTCTCAGAATGAGATGCTTTAGTTAACTACTGTTCAATTGGCAATAGACTTTTGAATGCAATAGTTACAGTTGTTGCAATATGCAACACAATTTTAAACACAATTATACATTGAGCTCAATGGAAATTTCTGGTTAAATGCAATAGATTACTTTTTGGATTACTTTTCTAACCACGGGACTGGATCTTGGATTCAGTCCCGGGACACTTCCTGTAAACAGGTGAGAAAAAGCGTTTTGGTTATGGTAGTGATTTTTGAGGAATATTACTGTATTTCAAAAGTTGACACTTAGAAACTTTTCTGGGTAAAATTACCAATGTTATCCTAGGAAGGAAATACAGTTTGCAAGCAAAGTATGTTTACGTTACTTTTGTAATCCAGTGCTGGACTCCTAGGTTCAGCACTGGGACATTTACTTAAAACAGGTAAGTAATTACGTTTTTGTAGTTTGTACGATTTTTAAAGAATATTTGTATGATTCAGAAATCGACACTTAGAAACTTTTTCAACAAAAAGCAGGCAATGATATCCTATGAGAGGAATTTCCAGTTACTGGTAAGTACGGTAAAAATTACTTTTCATGGTCGGTACTGGACTAAAAGATGCAGTACTGAGGTCTCTCCTGATAGTAGGTGAGTAATTCGGAATTCGTTACTGTTGTGATTTTTAAGCAATATTTTGGTATTTCAAAAGTGGACACTTAGAAGAAATTTCACAGAAAACCAGTCAATGGATCCCTATGTAAGAAAATTCAATTCGCCGGTAAGTTACTTTTAACGTTACTTTTGTAATCCAGTGCTGGACTCCTAGGTTCAGCCCTGGGACATTTACTTAAAACAGGTAAGTAATTACGTTTTGGTAGTCTGTACGATTTTTAAAGAATATTCTTGTTTTCAAAAGTCGACACTTAGAAACTTTTTGGAAGAAAAAGTGTCCATGTTATCCTATGAGGAAAAATGAGTTATCGGTCTCGAGGTAAGTAATCGGTCTTTTGAGTTAGGGTTCTGGGGTTAGACTCAGGAGTCTCCCAGGGTCAGTGATGCACTGTTGTTGCACCCTCCAGCGGCACTAGGGCGGCCGGGTGCAGAGTGTTGAGGCCCAATGTTATCCTATGGAGGATAGGGGGACTCCGGTTGGTGGCGGCTGGCAAGCAGGCCACGGGGTTGTGGGAGCAAAGCTCCTAGGGTTAAGCTCAGGGCACGTTGGGGACCAAGTTAGCACCAAAGAGGCACCCTCAGCGGCACTAGGGCGGCCGGGTGCAGAGTGCTGTTTTGAGGTCGGGTGCCCTGTTGATTTCAATGGAAATTTTCGGTTTTGGTTTTCAGCTGCAGGCTCGGTCCAGGAAGACTTCCAGGAGGAACCAACAGCTGGGCAGGTAAGTTGGAGGGCTCGGGGACGTAGGTGCACCTCTGGTTCCTTTCTCCAGGGCGCAGGGCGTCTGGATGCAGGGGTGTCTTTTGAGGTCGGATTTCACCTTACCGGGCCACTCGCGGTTGGGGGTTCTCCGTGCAGAGGCTGCAGGCGACGTCGGGGAGTCCTGGAGGGGTCAACCCACGGTGGACTCGGACTCTGGAGAGCTGGGGGACCTCGCTGGGACCGGTGGGCCACTTGAACTCGGGCTGTAGGCGACGGGTGCAGTGGTGGTTCCAGGCGTCGGGTTTCTTTCTCCTCAGCAGGCTCGGAGTCTTTGTTTGGTGTTTCTTTTGAACAGAGCTGCTGTTCACAGGAGATCCGGTCTTTGTTGAAGGCAGTCAGTCCTCCCTGGGGTTCTGGAGGTCGCTGGCTGCAGGACAAGACTATTTTTGGCGCAGGATCTCTGGAAACTGCAGACGGGCCGGTAGGGCTGGGGCCAAGTCAGTTGTTCTCTGCAGTCTCCTCTGCTGGGCGTCTTCTTTCGTCCTTTTTCTTCTTAGGTTGCGGGAATCTAAGGAAGGAAGGTTCAGGGTGCCCCTAAATACTAGATTTAGGGGCGTTACAGGTAGGTAAAGGGCAGGGACCAATGGGTCCCTGCCCTGGGGTGGGTACACCCCTATCCTGCCACTCTCCTGTGGGAGGGGGCAGGAGCCTAGTCCTGATTGGGCAGGGCTCCCCATCTTCAAGATGGCGAGAGCCCGGAGATGTGCTTCACCTCGCCTCCCCACCTGAGGGGTGGGGTTGGCAGAGGGTGGCACACCCCCTTTCCTCCCTTGGTGTTTCCCTCCAGTCTTCCCACCAGGATGGGGGAGGAACCGGTGGGGACCAGTTGCTGAGTACAGCAAGTGGTCTGGGGAAGCTCACAAAGGCGGAATGCCTTTGAAGCTTCCCCTGCCCATCCTGGGGGAGGGGGCCTAGCACCTCACCCAGGACGTGCATTGTTGCAGGCCCGGGAGAGCGGATGGCTCTCTACCCAGGGGTCCAGCAACATGTCTGCTGTGTGGCAGCCTAGGCAGCCCCTCAGACAAGACGTGGATTGTAGGTTAGGTTCAGGGGGTAACTCTAAGTTGCCCTCTGACGTGCATTTTACAGTAAATCCCACACTGGCATCAGTGTGGGTTTACTGTGCTGAGGAGTTTGATACCAAACTTCTCAGTCTTCAGTGCAGCCATCATGGTGCTGTGGAGTACGTGCTGACGACCTCCCAGCACCATATACTCGGAATGGCAGCCCTGCACTTACAGTGCCCAGGAATGGGCCTGGGTACTGTAGGGGCACAGGGCTCATGCACCTGTGCCCTCACCACTGGCATAGGGCACCCAGCTAGAGGGGTGACTGAGGTATGCCAGGGCAGTGTGTTTGTGGGCATGGCACACGGATGTGTGCCATGTCGACTCTCTGTTTTGTTCTGCACCAAGACACTCAGCCTGCAAGGGCAGTGTGTGTGTGTCGGGGTACAGGGCCTCTAAGGGTGGCACAATAAGAGCTGCAGCCCTTAGGGGTCTTCTCTGGTCACAGTGCCCTGGGTACCTAGGGTACCATTTACCAGGGGCTTACCTGTGGCCAGAGATGCCAATTGGGTTTAGGCTGAGTACAGTTTTTAGGGAAGGAACACAGGCCCTGGGTACCTGATTGGCAGGGATCCAGGGCACACCAAGGAAAAGTGCATCAGTTATCAGGCAAAAAGTGGGGGGGTTACTGCAACAGAAACCCACTTTCCTACAGCCCTCCAGTGCAAGTCGTTGTAACGACTTTCATTGTAAAAACCGCAATCTAATGGCATGCGATGTAATGCATGCGTTCTAAAGGTTGTTTCCCCTATGCCACTTATTAAATGTAGTCAAAATTGTCTGTTTACTCTCCAAGCCTGTTGTTCATTGCCCTTCACGTCTCCTGTTTCAAAGAAGGGAAAATTGCAATATTTAATTTCAGCAAATGTTTGTTATAGAATTAAGTTTTCATTATGTTTTTGCATGGAACATTTCCTACTCCTTTTTTAGGTCTTGCGCCTAGCGTTGCAGTGCGTAGCACTGCTCGCGCAGCACGAGACCTCTTGTATGGGCTTCAGAAAGCTAACCACACGCTCATGCGTGTGGTTTTGCTTTCGCAGGCTGGCATTGGCTGTAGTGTGCTTTTTTTTTTTTTAAACGGCACGCAATTGGGCAAAGGCGGGCGCATGTCCCGCCTTTGCTCCGCCCATTCCCGTCCGTGTCTAGGACGCGCATCAGCACGCGGCACAGATGACAGGCTCCCTCGCCCCCCGCTCCTCTGTGGTGCGCGCGCACCACAGGTTTCGATTCCCGCGTTCGGCGCCTCTGTGGTGCGCGCCCACCACAGGTTTCGATTCCGTGCTTGTTATATTTGTCTATCACCAACACCAACTTTAAAACTTTCTTGATTCGTGGCCGACAGAGAGGTGCTGTCTCTTCCAAGGACCTTTTTGCTGTGCCAGTGTGTCTAGGTCACGTGCCTTCGGCAGGTAATCCATCATTATAAATAATTAGCTGTCACCCAAAACTCATGCGGGTTCAGAACAAAAGCAGCGACTGCTAATCCGAGTCAGACTGGTGTGGGACTGCTAAACTGCCGCATATTTTGTGTGCATAATTACCTATAAACAGCACAGTTAAACTGCTCATCTCTTGGTGGAGCCGTACGGGCCGCGCCAACGTATAAAGAACCTGCAGATGGTCGCCTTGAAAGGCCAATTAATACAGTAAACTGTGAACGGCATCTTTATTGGAGCCCCACAGAATAAGAGGCAGTGCCATTCGGAAGGGGGGGAGGGGGGAGGATGGTCAGTGGCACCGACAGATGCGTGATGGGGTATGAAACCTTGTTCCGCCATGCTTTATTCCGTCATCCATGCAGGGACCAGTCGGCGTGCAGTCCATGCCAGCCTGCTTGCATTTGTTTACTGCTAGGTTGTCCGGGATGGTGTGTGGATTCTGCCCACCCTGAACTAGGGTGCTGTTTTCATGAAGCAGAGTGTGTCCCACCAGTGCTTGAAATGGAAAAATAGAAGTGCAGGTACTCTGTATCAGAGTACCTGCTTGTTTCTGAGAAGTGCCTGTACTCTCCAATTAAAAGTATTACGTCTTTCTTGAGAAGTGCAGGTACTCTCCCTCTCAAACTAAACAAGCATTTGCAATGCAATAGGTCTCACATTTACCAGAGTTTAAGCTATTGGCATTGTAAATGCCAATGCCATTTATTTATGTTTTAAAAAAACAAAAATAAAAGGCATTGTTATTTGCAATGTCAATAGCTCAAACTCGCGTAAATGCGAGACCTATTGCATTGCAAATGCTTGTTTTTTTAGCTACTTTTACATCCTATTTCTTCATATTTTTTAAAAAATATTGAAATTTAGTTGTTTTTTTAAATGTCAAATTAGCTTCTACATTCGTCTCTTTTCTGAGGTGTAGTGGGGATACAATAGCACTCATTAAAGGAAGGTTCAGTAAAAAAGGAATTGTAGCCCCTTTCTTCCATGTGGCCCGGTTATGCTCATTTTTTTGATTCCTGCTCCGAGAATTCCTGTGCTATCCTGTTGGTTCCTCAGGCTTGTTCATGTGTTGTACTCTGCCACATGCATATAATGCTTATGTGGTTTACTCTTTTCCATTGGTGCAGGGCCTCAACTCACAAATGTGGCCTTTTTTTGTTTGCTTTACAGTTACGTCATCAATGAACCTGTGTTTTTTTTCAATTCCTAGATGGAGCTAACTGGCTGACATCCTTTTGCCAGGCGGTGCAGAGTTGGGACGGACTGATCCTGCGAAAGCCAATCGACATGGAGAAGCGGGAGCTGATCCAAAAGCGTGAAGCTAGCCTGCTGGACCTCCGCAGTTACCTTTTCTCACGACAGTGCACCCTCCTAATCTTCTTGCAAAGGCCCTGGGAGGTATCACAGCGAGCGCTGGAGCTTCTGCACAACTGTATACAGGAACTGAAACTGCTAGAGGTAAGAAGGCAACCAGTCTGCTGCTGCACTCTTGTGAGTAGGGTTACTCCGTAACCAGTTCAACCAATAATCAGCCACTCTGATGTCCGATACCTAGTCAACAGTCACTCCCTCCTGAGGGCAGAGACCTTGTCAACAATCAGACACTGATGGCAGAGACCTTGTCAACAATGACACCTTCTTGAGGGCAGAGACCTTGTCAACAATGACACCTTCTTGAGGGCAGAGACCTTGTCAACAATGACACCTTCTTGAGGGCAGAGACCTAGTCAACAATCACACCCTCTTGAGGGCAGAGAACTAGTCCACAGTCACACACACTTGAGGGCAGAGACCTAGTTAATAGTCGGGCACTTTGAGGGCAAAGACCTAGTCAACAATCAGGCAGTTTGAGGGCAGAGACCTAGTAAACTATCAGACACTCTTATGGAAGAGACCTAGTAAGCTATCAGACACTTGTACGGCAGAGATCTATTCGACAATCACACACTCTTGAGGGCAGAGACCTAGTCAGTAGTCAGGCAGTTTGAGGGCAGAGACCTAGTCAACTATCAGCCACTTTTGAGGGCAGAGGCCTTATTAACAATCATGCACCTTGAGGGCAGCGAACTTGTCAACAATCACACACTCTTTAGGGCAGAAACCTAGTCAGCAATCACACACTCTTATGGTAGAGACCTAGTCAACAATCAGGCACTTTGAGGGCAGAGACCTTAGCAACTATCAGACACTCTTGAGGGCAGAGACCTAGTCAATAATCAGGCACTTTGAGGGCATAGACCTTGTCAACTATCACTCACTCTTGAGGGCAGTGACCTTGTCAACAATCAGCCACTTTGAGGGCCGAGGCAATAGTAAACTATCAGACGCTCTTATGGGAGAGACCTAGTAAGCTATCAGGCACTCTTATGACAGAGACCTAGTCAACAATCACACACTCTTGTGGTCAGACACCTAGTCAATAGTCAGGCAGTTTGAAACAGGAACCTAGGCAACAGCGGGCCACACTGAAGGTAGAGAATTAGTCAACAGTTATTTTGGCAATCCG
The DNA here is from genome assembly GCA_963921515.1 of Calotriton arnoldi. Taxonomy (NCBI): domain Eukaryota; kingdom Metazoa; phylum Chordata; class Amphibia; order Caudata; family Salamandridae; genus Calotriton; species Calotriton arnoldi. Next base: position 927,280 of record CAWUFW010002007.1, read on the forward strand.
CTTTAAAATGTAACTGTAATATGGTAATAAGGCGGTAGTTACCTGTTCACTATTTAACCATTTATTATTTCACATTTCACCAGTGACTAATCTAAAACCGCATCCCATCAGATAGATAACGCTGCATGTCCACCTCTGCACTGCATGAAGTTCTTCGTCATAGGATCTTTAAGCAGTGGCTGCTAGGTGTGTTCTAGCGCATTGCTAAAATCGTGCAGTATTTTTGGGGTTTTGGCGGCCACCGAGGAGATGTGGGGATCAGAGACCTCTGGTCTCCGGCTGAGTCTCCGCTCCACATCACTCTATTGGAACTAAGAGGCAAAAACAGGAGAAAGCACTCCGAGACAGGGAGGAAGCAGAGCTGTGCACTGGTACCAGAGAGCTGGGCCTGGGACGTGCTCAATGGGGTCGTGCGGTGGCCTCCATTAAGTGGAATAAGGTCCTGGGAGGAGGAAGGGGTGCTGGGAGGCGGTGGGCGGGGCTAGGCAGAAGGTGGGGAAAATGGGCTAGGCGGGAGGTGGGAAAACGGGCAGAAGGCGGCAAATGAGGAAAAAACAAGGAGAAGCAGTGAAAAACTAGGGAAAAGCAGGAGAAAGCACTCGGAAAACAGGGGGAAAGGAAGGAGAAAGCACGCAGAAAAACGGGGGAAAGGAAGGAGAACAGTTGGTCACTAAAGGTTTGGAAACCACTGCTCGACGGGGACAGTGTGCAAACGTTTTCATATCTCAAGCAATGCAGAGAATGCCTCCAATATTGAAAGAAATTCTTACCAGGTGCAAGGGCACAAACATACAACTTGATGGCCTTTCTCCTGTAGTATTGGAATTTTAAAATATCAATTTGGATGATGAATACTTGGATGCAATCAAATCACCTGGGTTAACTAGCTGTATCTTTTTGATTCAGAGACTACTTTGGGATATGCAGCAAATAGAGATACACACTTGATAAACTGCCAGGAAGAGAAAGTAGTGTCAATGCTTAACTGTGGTTAGGAAATGTTTTTTCTTCATTGCTGCAAACAGAAAGAAATACTTTAAATTCACATTCAGTGTCCAGTTTAATAGTGTCCAAGACTTCCAGCAGTTTGGAAATCAAGGCACTCTTAATGTTTTTGTAGCAACCCCAGAGCCTGTGCAGAAATAAGACTATACTTTTTGCCTATAAGGGGATCTTCATGGTTTTGGTGATCTATCTGGTAGAAGGGTATGGAAAGTGCTGCACTTTGTGGCTCACATCAATTCACAAACTTTCTTATGAACATAGTGCCTCGTACACTTCCTAAGTTCATACCCAAGATTCTGTCTCACTGCAAGCCTGTCAGTTTTGCTGCTGGTGTTCTTCTGCTGCCTTCCATTTCAGTAGAATAAATGCTTTATACATATGAGACTAGAAGTGGATGGACCTTTTACAGAGGACTTAGGACTTGATTTAGATCTCGGTGGATGGGTTACTCCATCACAACGGTGACTGGTATCCCATCCGCCAAAATATAAATTCCATTATATCGAATGGGATTTATATCTCGGTGGACGGGATATCTGTCACCATTGTGACGAAGTAACCCGTCCGCCGAGATCTACATCAGGCCCTTAGACTGTCAGTGTCTTGTCAGATTGCCTTTTGCAAGCACACAAAGGGTAGTTGTTTCCTTCAAAACTGAACAATTTCCAAATGGGTGATAATCAGCCAGCATTAGAACCATTGGAAGTTACAAACGCTGGAGGTGTAGGGCTAATAAAAGTAACTTACACCCTCAAAAGGCCTTTTTATGTTAACCTGTGGATTCATTTACACTTCAAATTATTTTTTATGTAATAGTAAGCGCTTGTAAGACTTTACCTGTTTAAATGTACTTAGGCTACAAAACAAAGCTGTTAATGTGGAATAAGGTAAAGTGTCAGTATCCTCATGCAGTGACTAGATTCCAAGGTTATGCATACTGCACTAATCCATACCAATGTGAGTCTCTGACAGGAACATTTTGTTAACACTGTTGATGTTTAAGTAGTTCACTTCTAACTGTAATTAGATAAGAACAGGTGTTCTGTACAAGGGGTCATTGTTAAATCAAAAGTATGTTAATTTGACTCTGACATCACAGTTCCAGAGGAATATACAGACACTTATCACTCTAGATGCTAAAAAGGCTTTGCTCGAGTGAATTGGGATTTTTCACTGGCAGTAATGAGTGAAATAGGGATATGAAATTGTTTTGTAGATCTGATAGCGAGTGCTGATGGCTTTAAATGATCACGTCTATGTAATATCTATGCAAGCACAGGCCCTTGACACCATTGACCAATCTACCTTTACTTCCTCTAGTACTTGTAGAACCATTGGCCCACAAAATTGGCAAAATGTCCACCTTAACTACTTTTATTGTAATACAGCACGTCTGTATCAAAGCAAGAGCTGTCGAACAGCCTACAACTTCATTTCAGTATGTCTTCCCCAAGTTAACCAAAATTCGGCTTGTATTGCTAGTTGACTATTTCCAAAAGGTTGTATCTCTCTAAACATTTTGATTTAGAGCCTAGGAAAAATGCAGTTATTTATTAAGCCGTAATTGGACCAGTGAGATTAAAGGAAAGTAAATTAGTTTATGCAGCACGTTTGGGGCGAATTTTTGTTACACAGTGATTAAAATTCCAAGCCCTATAAATAAATGTGCATAATGGAACAGAGTTAAAAATGAAAAATATCCGCACCGAAGGCCTCCAGTCATCGACTCTAAAAGTTCATAAGTTCATTGTACACAGCCATCAATTTAAAATAATACATTTTTATTAGCGTATTCGTAAACAAAATTAAATTGGCAGAACACAGAAGGCTCCCGATTACAGAATCTATGATTGGTAGTCACTCCTGCAGAACCATCAGTGTGAAATACTCCAGTTATAAACCATTTCAACTGCCAACCATTTGTTTGTATTCCCTTATAGGCAAACCAAAAACACTTCATATGATTTTATTTCATATTCTTTTAAACCGGTCGTAAATATCTCATTTGTAGATGTTTCACACCAGGGCAAATTCTGAGTATGAGCCTCAAGGTTTCTTTTCCCAGAGCACACAAGTGACATGTCCTACCAGGTTTGTTGAACTTTGTCCAGCTGCTCATGTACTCTTCAAGTCAAAATTGTATAAATACTCTGCATTGTGGGTACATGATTCTACTGATTCTTCCAAAGTTTCGTCTTAAAGTTTGTATATAGGCCAGTTTTAGCCCTGTACTGGATTGTTCGTGATCCTGCTTGGGTACCACACTTGCTGTTACTCCAGTATGATCACAGGTCTCTTGCTGCAGGACAGGATTGTTTGTGGCCCTGCATAGGTAACAGCACCTGTTCTTCCTCCATTCTGCGTGCAGGTCTCTATTCCACCCGGAGCCCTGGACTGTTGGGTGTTCCTGAGCTGCTTGGAGGTTCTGCAGAGGATAGAAGGCTGCTGCGATAGGGCGCAGCTTGACTCCAACATTTCCCATATGGTGGGATTGTGGAGTTATGCCACAGAGAAGGTGGGTCTGGAACAAGAATATACTGCACTCTTCTCCCTTCTCTGCCTCACCTTGCCTCCATCAGTTTCCTTTCTTTCTACCTTAAATTCTCTGTTTGCCTTTTTCTTGTTTTCCTGTCCTTCTTCCTCCTTATCTTGCCAGCCTTTGAAATTGGAAAAAGTGGTGGATTGGGTGTGAAATATAAGGCAATTACTTGCAGCTCCATCAGATTGTGTTTCAGTTGTATGCGTTTTAAAGACAAACACAAAGATGAATGTAAAACTCTCTTTCAAAGGTTTGGATTTAAAAGACAATCTCACTCCCAGTTTCAGATGGCCAGCCTGTTCACTTGACTGCTTTTCTCCATCCTATCTTTCTCTGCCCTTCTTTTTCCCTGCTTTTCTCATTTTGCATTTCTTAATTTCATAGCTTCCTTTCTTCTTTTTCGCTCTATTGTTATTATAAATTATTATTTTTATTATTATTAATTGAAACATGTCTGCTGAGACACTTTGGCATTAGGAATTTATAGCAGAAAGAAAATAAAGCCCTAAAAGGACAAAGAACGGCGAGGCAAACACCAGTTGTTCAACCACCTATCCAAATTAGCTAGCTGCCCAATAAAACTTAGAACATAAATGCAAACTCACCCTTGTTTAAAAGCTATGAAGCTGGGGATTGGGCAAAGCTCCAGAGGCCGTTTATTCCAGATCCTAGGTCATGAAACCATGAACCATCACCCTCCAGCCCTTGTCCCCTTCATTTGGGCAACCTTCAAAAGGAGAGCCACACTTTATGGTAGAACTCTGACTGGGCAATATAGGGGGCTAAAACACTGGCTAGGAAGACTGGTATCTCTTCCTCTTTTCCATTCCCTTCTTGCTTCCTCCAATCCCTTCTCTCACTCGCCAGTCCTTGTCTCTTTCCTTCCACCTCTCTGCTCTTCTCCACTTTCATTATCTGTTTTTCTTCATTCCCTATGTTTCTCTTTTCCCTCCTTCTCCTTTCTTAATACTTTATTTCTCTGTTTCCCCTACAGACCCTCTCCCTCCTTTCATCGTCTCCTTCCACCTTCAGTGCAGTTATTTCCTTTCCCTGCCATTTTCTCTTTAATACGTTTCCTCTCCTGTCTTCTTTCCTCCCTTTGTATTTCTTTGCCTCATTTACTCCATTCTTCTGCTGTTAACCCTTAGTGGCTTATCAGCTGTAATTCTTCCTCCCTTTCTTCATCCCTTCTGCCCTTCCTATTATCCTCCCTCCAACTCTATTTCCCTTCTGACCACTTTGCTTACATTCCATTCTCTCTTGGTTTGTCTCTCTCCTTTTTCTATTTCCTTTCACGGCAGGATTCCCTTTCCACTGGCCTCTCATTTCATTCTCATTGAGTCACCTGTTGCTTAGCATGAGTGGAAGGTTCTTGAAGCTAGGAACCGTGAATGGTGTGTTTGAAAAGGGACCTGAGTTTGGAGGTGCAGCAGCCTACTTCTGATCTTTGTGAGCTAGAATGCTTGCAAACATTTATCTGTGTCAGTTTGATTTGTTAACACACACCACGTCTGCAATGTGTTAAGAAAAGTCTGACGAGGTTTGTCCTTGGGTAGGCAGTTGATCTGCGTTTCTTCTCTTCTCAGTTGAAGTCCCTGGGCTACCTGTGTGGCCTGGCATCCGAAAATGGACCTAACTCAGAAGATCTTCACCGGACAGTGGATCTGCTAGCGGGTCTTGGAGAAGAACGGCCAGAGACTGGTGAGTTTGCGAGAGAGACTCCTTTACTCCTGTGCAATCCTCACCACGGTACTTCACGAAGTATCAGGCTTCCTCCCATTTAATACTTTCATAATCAAAAGACAAAGTTAATTTGATGTTTGAACATCACTGTACTCAAGCACACACGTATGTATGCAGGAACTAAAATACACATTTTTATATTTTCCTATGACAGTTTAAAAACATTTGTAGGATTAAACAAATTGTTATCGATTCCAAACTAGCAGTGTTGTTGCAGTGTCTAATATTTTGAGAAAAGGGACTATAAGTCCATGACGTTTGTCTTCAATTGATGAATGTTAACGTGGCAGAGGAACAGAGTACACAGCCCTCACCCTAGAAAATAATGATATACTTGTAACAGGGGTGTCTGTACTAAAACATTTCAGACACCAGTGACCGTATGGGTGTAAGGATAAAGTTATTGCTGCTGTCTCGGGTGCAGAGTCACTGCAGCAGAGCCTCCAACCCCTCCAGGATCCTTGATCCCTGATGTGTTCAAGTATGTGCTTGCATTTGGGAAGGGTTTGTGTGCGTCTGTGTGGCTTTGTGTTTGTTTGTTTAAGCATTTTGTATTTATACATTTGTATAGTATGAGTGGGTGCATTATGTGAATGTATAGAAGTACGTATGATGAAAGAATCCTGTCCAGCGATGCCATGGACCTGACACGTGTCCCTTGCTAAGGTTTGGTGAGCAGTCAGGTGTATGTCAGACAAGCTTCTGGTCCACGCTAACACGGACTGGTGACTGATTCTCCTGCCTTTGGAGTGGCATGAACACTGTACATCAAGCTGCATCCCCAAAACATGTTGGCAACTGATCAGCATGGCTCGGTCTGTGCAGTAGGATATCCAGGTTCCTGTGTGTCATCTGACTTGCAGCATCTGCTCTGCTAGCAGGTCCCACATGCCATTCTGCAACTGAGGTGGATGTGGAAATGTGCCTTTTAACGAGCACACCGGTGCAGGGGTCACCCTTCTCTTGTTCACGGGTCCATAGACCAACAAAATAGAGATTGGCACTGAAGCTGGAATTCAAATAAGTTTATTAATCACTCATGAGTGGGACTACGTCCACACAGCACTCTCAAGTGCTGCCTGAGGTAGTACCCTGAAGTCACAGAGCACAGGCCTTATATACAGAGTTTGTTGCAGAGTAAGCATGTAGTTACAAATAGAAGGTACAAGCATACACAGGAATAACTACCTACAAACATGGGCAGATGGGAGATCACATAGTCAGCAAAGTGGGAGGGAGATCAGAACTGCTTACAACAGTAGAAAACAGTTGACAGTTATATCTTTAGCCAGGTGCATTCTAGCAGCTACAGGCCTTTGCCCAGCACATTGCTTTTAGCTCAGTACAGAAGGAGTTAACTAGAGTTGATGACACAAGCAGAATAGAAGGGCAAGCAACAGTGAAGACGGAAGAATTACATAGCTAACAAAATGGATGCCACAAACAAGATGGCTTCAGCCTATGCTAACAGAAATTATTTCAGATTTCCACACAACAATCAGGACCTACTAACGGTACCAGCTGTCTAGCAAGGTGAAGAAGCAGCCTGCCCCACACATGCCCATAGACACCTCTAGTTTGGATGCGGTGGTCCCTTACCTTAGCCTCTTTGCAGACCGTTTCAGCTGCTTGCTTTTTCTGGCTCCATTTATCATACCTAGAGGCTCCTTGTCTGACTCTCTTCTGAAGCCAGTCTGGGAATCATCCATCCCCGGGAAGCGAGACATAGGAGGTTTGCGCCCCTTCCATGCAGCTTGGTGCGGAGTGCAGTTTTTGGAAGCCATTTGCTATAACACCAACAAACAAGGCTCACTCCAGTGACATGCAGTGGAGGCGCACAGCACAGTAGCAGCCGTTGTTTACATTCACTTTAGCGAGGAGAATTTACAGAGTCATAGAACCACACAACAGCTCCTGTCAAAGAAAGCTGCCTTAAGCATTATTGCACCCTGCCAAGATGACTGTTGCCTGCTTTTATGCTGTTGGACCTGCACAACCCAGAGTTTGGAAATGGAATGAAATGCTTCATTTCAGATAGGTTTAGCCCTGAGTGATTAGATATTTTTTTTTTTTAAATGTTATGCCATTTATGCAGCGTGCTTACTGGAAGGCGTGGTGCCTAGTGAGTTAACAGACAAGACCTTCAAAATTACAGATCGTTGACTGTGGTGTGAGTGAAAAGCAGCAGAATTTAAAAAAAACTGCTGCTTTTATAGAGAATATGCAAGGGCTCTGAACTGACTCTCCATTTGGGGGGGTTAGTTGAGAGTTTCTGCATGTCCTCTATAAAAGCTACCACTTTGTGGAACAGTTAGCGAGGAGGATTTAGTCATTAAGCTGATCTGATTTTTTTTATTATCTTAATGAAAGCAATAAGCCATTTGTTGTATTTTCATTAAAATGAGACCTAAGCATGTGAAACTCTCTAAGTTCCTAAAGAACCAGTCATATGAAAAAAGTTGAAAGGTTGCTATGGAGCCAGCGAATGGTAGCCCAGTTTCATCTCATGGTACCCGGAGCCCTTTTAGGGTCAGACAGCCTCATGCAACTACCTGACCCTGTCCCATTAACTGTGCTTGCCTCACAACCTGCAGCGGAGGATTGGCACGACGAGAGGCTTGGGCTTTTGGCCGTAACAAAGTGTCATCACAATGGTACGCACCCGAAAATGGAAGCAATGGCCGTGTCAGTGCAGAGAAGGTGTTGGCACCCAGCAGTGGTACTGGAGAACAGGATGCCCCAGTTTCATTGTATCTATCTCTGCTGAGATGGACTCGATCTGGCTGTGCTTGGGGTGAAGTCCTGAGTGCAGAGCACTGATTGGCACTCTTATTCACCTAATGCACCATTCAGTTGGCAGCAGGGTGCGAAAAGGTAACTCTTTCTATGGCTTGATTCTTAATCTGAATGGCACTGTGAATGTGCAGTGGACTATTGGGTTGAACCTAAGCAGCCAGTGGCTGAAGGGGGCTAACCCAAAGCCCCTCTGTTTTATTTTGTGTGTTGATGACATGAAATCTGCCCGAATACCTAAAGCTTTGTGGAACCAGACCTAAAAGTACATGTGCAGGCAAGCGAATGAATACCCCGAGACAAAGAGCAAACAGCTGAAGTCCCAAAAATTGCATTTCAGCAAAGTCTCAAGGTAACGCAGCAGGCTCAAGAGAAAAATAATGGAACTTCCCAGATTCCTTCCTCCTTCCAGTGGTGGCAGATTCTGTGGATAATCATTGTTTGGCACTATGTTTGTATAAAGTTCATGATTTTTAACTATTTTGCAATGTCCTGCCCAAATTACCTTTCAGATCAAAGCACTTTAAAAGTATGGAACTCCTCTGCGCTGAAGGTGTGTTTTGTACATGTATTTTAGTACCCTCTTTATTTACTTGCGGTGTCTAAAAACAATCTGATTTATTTGAATATTGCACTGCTGATCCAGCAGCTGACTGTGTAGCTTTGCCCTATGCCAGGGCTACAAACCACTGGTACCTTTCCCTTGGTGACGCGCTGCTCTTGGGCCACTCATGGTCCGAATCCGATTGGAATTGGATGGTAGTTGCTGGACGTCATGAAGGAGTGATGTGACTGACGCAGATTGTTCAGTCACATTCCTCTGGCTTAGCTGGAGTGCAGCACAGGTTAGAAACCAACAACAACGGGGTAAAGTCTTACACAAAGGAGAGGGCCCGCAGGGTGAGGGAGACTGCCTCTGGCAACCTATCAGAATATGGAGCTCTTTTCCCATGTACCTGAAAGCTGAGCACAACAATGGTTTAATCTCTCTTGGCAAGGTGGGAGTAGCTATAGCCTCCACTCTCGTCTGTGGGGTTGTGCCTTGTTAATTTGAAGTTTTGTACTGAGAAGAAAGCATCAGTTCATTTTTACCTCTTCTAATTGCATCACATTTAAACTGAAGTGCCCTATGTGCTTGTGTGCAGTGTTACAGTGAAAAGAAATCTCTTGTATAAACAAGCTAAAACTAACTTCAATCAACATACCTTAAATAAAATGTGTTTTCAACTGTGACACAACAAATGTAATACTGGTTAGTTCTCCATCCTTAACCTCTGGAGTTGTCTATCTATTTTTCCTTCCTTACTTCCTTCCACAGTTGAACGTGTAAGCCAAGATGTTAGGAATTTGTGAATTGTGTGAAGAGTGTACTTTGTGTGGAACTTTCTGCAGCAGGGTGAACTCTGTTAACACAATGGGTTTATAATTGAAAACTATTGTAGATTGTGTCCTTCATTTTACTATTAAGTCTGCACTGAAGAGATTTCCTTGCATCAGGAATGTAAGGATATATATACGTGGCTCGCCTGTTGGAGACTTGTGTCTACTCCCCTTACCTTCTGAAAACTTTGAAATCAGTCAGTGAGGGGGTGTGGGCTATGTAATGATCCGGCATCCACACTCCTTAGCATTGGTGTATCTCCCTAATTGTTAGACTTTCAGAAAACCAGCACAGATGTTAGTGAATTCAGAGACCAACCTAAGGACAATCTAGAGGGACACACTTGGAGCCCAACAGAGAGGATGTGGCTCTGTTCTTTGAAAAGTCCAAGATGGGACCCAACTCCTCATGAGTGTTTGTTCTTCACTGCCTCCCTTCTTGCAGTTCAGCACAGCATGTCTTGATGTTTTATGTTGTTGCAGCTCAAGTCTGTTAGCTGGTTTTGCATTTGTAAAGGAATGATCTCTGCTTGTATCTTCCTCTTCAGTGTATACTGCTAGACCAGAATGGTTTAAAGTATGGATTATTTATGAGTAGCTTGCATTGAGGTTATTAGTTCTTTATATGTCTTTGATGTAGTGGTGAGTATCTGAGTGTGCTTGTGGCGTAAGGCTGCCATAAGACCACATCTTTCATAATGTGTTCTACTTGGACACTTGTAATGTAAATAATACATTCCTTCTCTTTAAATATGCAGCATGTATGCCTTAAATCTATGTGGGCTAAGTTGGGCACTTCCATGCTAGCGTCGTTATCTGGCACTGTTCCTCCAACCGAACCTTGGTTTGTGGTCCTCACCCTTAGCACACTAACATCAAGAGAGCGTCTGAGGGTTCGCCTTGTGTATAGGCTGTGAAGGAGCGAAATGTGAACTTTCACCCTGTTTCTGCTGTTCTCCTTGGGAGAATGGTTGACAGCTTCTTGTTTCCAGAGGTGAATTCTAAATTAGGAGATACTTGGGTGGAGTGTATCTATCCATCTGTCTGTCCGTCGTTCCCTCCTTCCCGTTTCCTTTTTCCTTCCTGTTTCCTTTTTCCTTTTCAGGTTGATTATTATTAGTTTATTAAGCGCACAATTATCCAGAGGTATCCTGGCTCTAAAAAGAAAGTCAGAAATAGAGATCAACCCAAATTATTTAAACCAATATGTTTTTAGAGCCTTCTGAAATTGCAGCTGATTCGACTCTGTCCGTAGCTAAATAGGGAGTTTATACCAAGCCTGAGCTGTGACCACAGAAAAGGCACGACCCCCGAGTCTTACTGTACCGAACTTAGGCACATCTTCTAAGTTGGGAGAGGATGAGCATAGCGATCTAGGAGGAGTATACGTTCTTGAACAGGTTCTTTCCTGAACATGGAGCCAATGAAGTTTTATAGGGTACATGGATACTTTTTCAAATTTGCCAAAACTAAAAATCAGTCAGGCAGTCGCCTTCTGGATTAATTGCAATTTTTGTATCAGATGCCCTGGATGATCATCATATAGTGCATTACAATAATCCAGCCTGCTTATGATCAAAGCTTGAATCGAATGTTTCCTAGGCAGTTGTGGGATGTAAGGCAGAATCTTTTATAAGATTGATGCCACCAAGAAGAAGGCCAACGTGAAGGATTGCCAGACACCAATCCCTCTGTTTTATCCGAGTTAAGTAGGAGTGAGTTGGCATTCATCCAGCGAGCCACTTGCACAAGGCAGTATTTAAACTGAGCTTCTAAATGGCTGAGATTTCATTTCATTCCGATTATTATTTGGATATCATCTCCATACCTAAAGAACTGGAAGCCAAAAGAGGCAATCAAATCAGCTAGTGGCGCAACATGGCTATTTAAAAGGGTGGCACTAGGAGTGGATCCTTGTAGGACTCCACAATTAAGATTTTTAAAATTAGTGCATCACAAGACCGTCTGTACAGCCTGTGCTCTGTTCTGCCAAACAGATTCAAACCATTGCAAGACATTTAATTGAATGCCTGTAGAGCTAACCTTTTTCAGCAGAACGCATGTGAGACCACGTGGAACGCTGCCGACAGACCCAAGAGAATGAGGGCCGCCGAGTGTCCATCATCCTGGATCATGCGAATCTTTAGAACTAGCTGTGACCACCGTCTCAGTGCTGGGCATAGGTCTGAAGCCAGATTGAAAATGGTTGAGTACCTTATTATCCACAGTAAAATAGGATAGCTCGGCCAGCCTGACAGTGAAATGCTCACCTCCTCACTTGCTTGTCTTCAGCTTGGTACAAGTTCTGGTAAGCTGTAGGGGAGAGTGGCAGTAGCGTTGTGTGTGGGAAAGGTAGATGTGGTATAGTGTATGTGAAATGCAGCTGTGTCCCTGATGATTTGCAGGCAGGATGACTAAACGATTAACTACTTGCGGGTGACGTATGCTCTGATGAGCAAGTCACAAGTTTGAATCATGCCAAGATCAACTCAGCATTCCATCTGTCTGTTTGTTAAATTAAGTGACATTAAAGGGCAGTCACAGACACCGAGGAGCCACTAAAGTCTAATTAAGGAGTGGTACACGCCTTTGATGATCCTTCAAGGATCCTACGCAGCTACCGCGCAGCCACCCTTGCATATATCTATCCTTGGTGCTCGAGTTGTATCGGAGCTACATGTTAACCCTTTCATAGAGTACTCATTTTCCTTGTTTGTTGTATGGCTTGTATTATTTTCAAAGCAGAGATCAAGGATGACTCCCTCTCTCCCTAAATAAGGTACCGCTTGATATGCACTTGGACCCAGCCAATTCTGGTACTATATCAAGCTGGCACCGTCCTGACCTCTCCTCTAATGACGCCCCGAACATCTGCTGAGTGTTTCTCTTTTCCCTTCCGCTTAACTGCATAACTGTTAGAGCAAGTGTACCTTGCTACATAGTACTCGCTTCCCTATTGTGTCAAATGCTCGTCCACTGCCCTAGTCCCTACAAGACTTACTCGATGCAGTCACTTGCACAGCCTGCTGTTAATGTTTCATTGCAGTTGTTTCTCCGTGCTTTCCCTTGAGCTCCATGGAGGCAGTGACCGCGCCAAATGAGTGTTACTGTTACATCATGCAATGGATACGTCTCCTCTTTTTTTCTGTATAACCGTCGGTATTCTTGATTGCCATGGCTATACTATCATTTATCGGTGCAAAAACAGCATTTTGTAAATTTGATGCCTGTACGTCAAAAAAATGCATTAAAGAAATGTTAAAAATATAAAAGTCAGTGAAGAGAGCTATGACTGAGAACTAGGATAATAGATAATTAAAATTTTCTATTGTTTTTTGTTTACTAAATAGCACCAATTTTATTCTGGGTCATAGCACTGCCAATAACAGGTGTTACTTTACTTACTTTGGAATATCTAGTACTGGTGTCCATCCCAAGACCATCAGTCTCTTCACATTTCTTTGCAACAACCTAGCTCTGTATTTAATTCTGTTCCAAAATGATGCAGCGTGCTGACACTATACAGAATCTAAACAATATTATGTGTACAAAAATGTTCCCCTGTTTTCCACTCTTTTAGATAGGGATTGACTGTATCATGTGGGAAGCATGTCTGGGGCACTTGTCATGTAAAGACGAGTGATTGGTCTTCCCAATCCTTTCCAAACTTTCAAAACCATTAGCCCGTTAGGAAATCAGAAGTTGATCCTATTTTCTATTAAGCCTATCCTTTGAAGAGGAGAAGAGTAAGGGTCAGTGCCGTAGGTGTCTTAAATGAAGAATGCCATGCAGAGTGGAAGCAGCCAATGGAGCTGCCAGTGCAGCTCGCACTCACTGGCGTTCCCTTGCGACTTCTCTGACTTTTCTGTCATTTTATTGGGCAGACGCTCGCCTGTTCACCCAACCAGTTGTCCGCTGTACTCCGCAGCACTAAAGGAAAGTGCCGGCGGGGTCGCTGTAGCATCACTGAGGAGGCTGGAGCATGCTTCATTGGACTGGAGCCATCCTGTCAGCTCCATTGTAGATAGTAGAGTCCGCCTGCATGAGTCTCCGGTCGCGAGATAACTAATAGGTCCCAAGGTTGTGGGGGTGTGGGGAGAGGAGAGAGATAGAGGAGCAAGACCATGCAAAGCTGTGACGCAGCGCCTGATTCAGGGGACAGGAGCAAGCTGGAAGGTAAGGGGGGGTGGGGAGCAGGGATGCTTAAGCCCCTTTTTTTGTGGCACCACAAAGCAAGGCACAGTCACAGCTACACAGTCACACAGTTTGGTCCATACAGTCCAGATTTGTATTTTGCAGTGGAGTGGAACCCTGAGCTCAGAGTGGCAGAGCAAATGGTGGGACTGGTAGGAGCTGCGAGAGGCATTAAGTGATCACGAGGGGTTAGAGGGGGTACAAGGTGAGACAAAATGAGGCACGCCAAATGAGCCCATAAAAGAAGCATAAAGGAGCAGGATGTGTCTCATTGCCATCTGTCAGCAGTCTCTCAACCCCTTGTCAGTGCTTTGTTAGTGCCTTGTTGCTCCCTTCTAACACAATAAATCCCGAATCCGAACCCCAAGCACAAACTGCTCTAGTTAATTAAACAGTCAAGCAAGCAAGCACGCTGGAAGTCCTAGGACCTCCAGGCTGATATCCCCTGCAAGCACTTTGACAAACGCATGGTTAAGCCCCCTATATATTCTCCTACAACAAGCTATATGGTACTCATAATGCCTTTCCTATGATTGACCCTCCGTAGGAGTCATGAAGCCACCAAAATGCCAACAGCTGGAACTGCAGCTATCTTACCACCTTCTGCGAAAGCCCTAATGGCTCAACAGCAGAGGGCACCCCGGGAGTAACTAAAAGTCTATATTAGACAAAGACAAGATGGATGAGGGATTGAAGATCCCAAAGGAACAATCGGTGAGCACCGAGATGGACACTTGCCCCCAAGAAGGAAACTGACCCCGCTCCCAATCAGTCAGATCCAAGAACAGAAGGAAACCATATAATAGTTGTGGAAGTGCATGAAGCACCTTTAACTTCACAAGGGAAATCATGTCACCAAGACCAGTCTTAGTCCTGCAGGACTTTAAAGACCTGGACCCATCCATAGACACTTGTTCCACAAAACAAATGGACAGCCCAACCGTAGAAATCCGAGAACAGCTGAATGGCACATCTCTGGGAAAATATTGTTTCACCAGCCTCACCCACGGATGAGATTTGATCTCAGAAAGCATGAAGACGGTGATGAGACTTTACTTTTGAGATTACACCTTCACCTTTAGGGAGCTTGCTAATCATTCCATAACCCCTACCCGGGGCTTCTGACCTACCACACCGTCTGTTTTCACCCTAAAAACACCCGGCATGAAAACCGACATGATAACCCAGGTAGACCTGGATCTATCTCCGTTGTGCCCATTCAACACTCGAACATTCCATAAGACAGAGCAAAGCCTTGAAAAGGATCTTGGTAGCCATCGCAGTTGAGACAAAGATTTGAAGATTGAGGACTCCCAAGGACAGCATACTCTACATCACCTAAAATGAGAAGATAACATCCTACTCTTTGACGGAGTATACCACAGAAAGTGACTACCTGTCGCCACAGTCTATGCAAGACATGCCAAATCTAATCATCTCTAACAAGGAAAGAACAGAAAATAAGCCAAAAGGCAACATCAAAACAACCCCACAGGAAGCAAGTGATGTTTGGGGCGGGGGAGTGGGTTTAAGCCGTGAAGAGAGAAACACAGACGATACAAAAGTGGAGGTAAAGAATCAGGAGAGCCAGGAGGTACTTGCATCCGACATGTACACCAGGCAGTCTACCAAAAAAGTGGGTCACCAGCTATATGCCATTACTCCATTGGTCAGAGCGAACAGAATGAAAAATCTACCTGTCACTTTATAGAGTTGGCTCTTGTATTGGACAAGCTAAAAAAAGAAATCCAAGAATTGCGACAGGAGATTACAGTCCTATGGGTGAACGTGGCAGCAAGTAACCAGGTTGCTTTGGCAATCAAAGATTAAAAAAGGTATTTCATATCCAAAAACCTGCTAAAGATAATCAGTGTACCGTGTAAGAATAAATAAAGAAACATCAATGGGGCTAGAGAATCACACATCTCGCCTCTAAAGGCTTTCTAGAGATTACAAATTGGAAGTAAGACTCTGTATAGAGAGCCAAATAGACTTGATAACATCCAAAGAGAGTTCCGTAAACTGGATCCTAAACTAGGTCTTACCCATGGTTCCGAGTCTGGTTACAAGCCCCTATCTCGTGTCCTAATCTTGGATGCAGTTCGACACACAATGTCAATCCAACTCAGATTGAGATTGAAACATCCAGTCACATAACTCGCTCATGCAGTAGTAAAATTAAAATGGTTATGCAGTGACAGAAATGTGTTCAAAAACATTACTTACAAAGGAAGAATATCCTTCAAGATCAAAGTCCTAAAATGGTTGACTGGGTAACTAAGCAGTAAACTAGAATGACTGCAATTGGCCAAAAGACACACAAATATAACATATACAAGTGGAGTTACAAGTGTAGTTTGTACAGGCAAAGCAAACATATTAAATATATATGATAAAAAAACAGACTTGCTTGTTGTCCCCTTTTCGAAGATACGAATTGTAACAGACGTCCGCAGACCTGTGAATGAAGAGCACCCTGCAAGAAAGGCTTCCTCTGGCCCAACTATATCTTCAGTTCATCTCAGGGAAAAGAAAAAAGAGCTACACCTATCTGCAAGAGTCATCTCTTCCAGAGCACACATGGAGGAAGCAGCAAAAATGGCATGTACAAAACCAATCCAAGAGTAACTAGCAGTTGGCCAGGACGAGACAAATATAGATAAAATTGACTGGGAATGACAACTACACTCTTGTCATACAATATGGCGGGCATCCCACAAAAGTTAGGAGACCAAGACTTACTGCGTTTCTAAACCAACCATGAAATCATATTACTCAGGGAAACATGGACTGTTACTGTGGATAATCCCAGGATACAGCAATCACATTAAACCAACCAACTGCCAACCAGCATCTTTGGGGAGACGTTTTAAGGAGCCCACCAGGACCCCAGAGGACTCCAATAACCAACAGGTAACGCACCAGGAGACGCGGTTGCACAGTGCGGTATTGAGGGGGTCTGGCCTCTTCTACTCATGTTACAAAGCGCCCTCGGCAACCCGCTGCGCGGGCTGCGCCCGGGCCAATGACAGACCCGCCCTGTACCTGGGCTAAGGACAGACCCATCCTGCGCCCATCAGGAAGAGCCTGGCTAGGGCCATCCCCCTCTGATTTACATGTCAACCTTTCCTTGGAGCCCTTGAGGTAGAAGACAAGTCAAATACAGAGGCTCTAATGGTCCAGGTACAGTGGCTAAATTTTCTTTTAATTATCTACTGTATCCCCAGTGCATGTATGCAAGTTTGCCATTCTGAGAAATCTCTTCATCTGCGTACTAAATAAAGGCCAAATATGGGCAAATTGTAAGGCTGCAGAGGGGCTTGTAGGGGGGAAATCCAAGAACAGGAATTTGGATCCACTGTTGCCTGTGCCTAAGAAAACACCTCCACCAACTCTTGGTGCAAGTTGTTGTATTCCGCTTTAGGTGTCCGTATATAGGTTTTCCTGAAACATGTCCTTATATAGGCACAATTCGCATTGCCCTTATATAGGCATAGAATCCCAGTCCTTATTTAGGCATTAGCTGTGCACTCCAAATACAGGCATGGTCACCGACATCCGTCCACCCTAACGTCACAACAAGTTCTTAGAAACCAGACCCTTAAGCTCTTGGGAGTTCCCCTAGCACAGGATTATTGATTTCTCCAAGAACTCATCTATTATGCATGAACCGCTATAGCTTAAGGGTTCATTCCTGACGTCTTCCTCTGTCCGACTTTACGTCAATGCTAACATTACAAAGCACCTACCAGGTATAAATATACCTTCCCTTGCCCAAGCAAGTTAGAGGAGACCTCGACTTCAGAGGAGCCCGTATCCCGGCCTGACGCACTGAGAAGACGCTGCTCACAGAACAATCCAGCTTCCAGTGTTCTGACTCCCTTCGCGGGGTGTTAGAGTTTGAGATCCGGCAGGAGATTCCCACCTCTCTCATTCTCAAGGTATGGAGCTGACTAGAACCTAGAGGGACTCTTGGCATACTAGACTTAACATACTCTTAGTATACCATACTAGAGAATACTCCACCTACTTCTTACCTTTCCCTTCACCTAGACTAGGTTGGGTACATTGGGATAGAACTAGCTTAGAGAAGCATCGTATGAGTACTCGCATTTTTAGCCCATGTTATTTATGTACGTGAATATATGCTAAAAGATAATGCTGGTGCAGTATTATTTATTTCTACTGCTTACGCTGTACATTATATATCTTGCATACTGTCTTGTGCTCATAACAGCTCATATCTCTTACACGAGAAACAAGACTGTTCAATAAAACCTTTTTATTGAAACGCCCGTCTATTCTTTCTGTGTAACTCTGAGGAAACTAAGCATGCACGATTAGCTGAGTGAAACTGTTATCTATTGTTTTCACGATTCTGAGAAGTGTTCCGATTCTAAAAGGGAAACAAAGTTGTCATGTTTATGCGGTTGCCAGAAACTACTCCCTTCTTGTTTTCAAGGAGTTTCTAGTGGCCTCTGAGCTAGCTGGCACAAAGTAATTAAGTTTAATATACTCGATAGGGACATACCGACCTCAGTCATATGTCAAACCTATAGGGTATATTATTCCAATGCGCAGAGCCTATTAGGGAAATAGGAACTACACTACATGGCGCCCAACGGTTTGGTAAGGCACTAATTTAACGCTAGATACTGAGTAACTCAGTCGTGCTTTTCTCTCAGAGACCCCTACTCACATACTCCATAAGATGTCTGGAGTGGGTAGGGTTAAATATCCGCCAAAGCTAAATAGGACCAAAAACCCTATATATTAGCTATTTTGGTTTGTTCAACGTTGAAGGATACAGTGTTCCAAAATATTGTGCACCTTATCTTTTGTTTCCTTGAAATTTGTTCTACATTTTTCAAAAAACAAATGTCCATACACGAGGACAATGACACCGGGAACGGTGTAGCTGCGGCTCAACCAGTCGTAACAGCTTTTAACTTTACCGGTTTAAATGAAACCGAGGAGGGTGTTATAGACATCGCTCCAAACTTAAGAAGAGCCATCACTCTAAAACTTATAAAACACGGCCTACCACCAAGAGGGGGTAGAGCAGTTTTCGTGATAGAGGCACACGAATCCTTTCAGACAGAGGTATTCTATTCATGGATAGTATTCCCAGAATCAAATCCAGTAACAAGACTGTTTCACTTCTACAAAGAAGATGAACCACCAGAGGAATATATTCCTTTCGAGGATATTGAAATTCCACTAACATACCAGGAGCATCAGCTCTGGTTTAAAGGCGCCCTAAAACATCACAGAAACATTACCAGGCTCGGTCCACTAGGTAGACCAGGAGCAACATGGCCGATTCTAGCCGGCTACACTCCTCATCCTGACCTCGATATAATGTCAGACGAGAAATTACTTACTCAACTCGAAGAGTTAATAAAAATTTACAGACAATTAGTCCAATATGTCATGCAGACTTTCACAGTCCAACCACCATTGACCATTCCAAATCAAACCACTCAACAGGGGAATACACTAAAAATTACACCACAGACTTTATACGCAGTCATGGGTAAAATGCCCACAAAACGTGAGCAAATTCCATTCTGGATAGCTCAAAAAATTACTCAAATTGAAGCAGTATTTCCAAATACTACCCCTTATGAGAAACACAGAATCCCAACAATCTGTTTACCAATGGGAATCACACCACAACTGGAAGATTGCACCACTTGGGGCGCAGTCTTTGCTGCCATCTATACTAAAACACATGGTGTTCCATCAATTGCAGTAATACCAGATGTCCTGAAACAAATTCAAAACGAATACGGGGCAGAGCCTGCTCTGAATTTAGGTATGAAATTACTGAAAAACTTCGATCAGGTCTCAACAATAATATTATCTAATATTAAAGGGCTGGCAGCATCAGTGGCGATCCGCCAACGCTTAAGGGAATTTGATGTTACAGAACATCAAACAGAACTACCCAGAATAATAGAACAATCTTATGCAGAATTAGGCAGAGATAGTTTGGGTGGAAAACCATTGAAGCCAAAACTATCTGAAAGTCCTGAGAAGGACTCTATTAAACAAAATCCTACATCTTCTAAAAAGAAGTGGGAAACTAATGAACAAAATTCAAACGAGAAACGTTCTCAATCCCGAGGTAGGTCTCCTCAAAAGGAGCCCTCTGAAAAGAGGTATAACCTCAGGAATAGGGATAATTAAAAAAAACTTGACAGGTATCAAGATACTGATACACGTTCCTCTTGTACCTTTCAGATATCGTCACAGACATCGGAAGGAAGAGGACAGTCAGAACATAGAGAAGAACGCGTGAAATCCAAAGACGACAAACCCGTTCAGAAAAATAAATCAAAACCTCAATTCTCAAAAAAGAAGGTAGCAGGTCTGAAGATCAGACATGCCGAGGATACTGAGAACACAGCTCAAGAACGGAGAATGGGCTCAGAGAATGCTGGACAGTGCAGCAGAAGCCACAATAGCTCGCCAGAACCTGAAGGAACTTCTGGAGATAGTGGACTTGAATGAGTACATCACAGTAGAAACTGTAGACACCAGGGTTAGTACTCCACAAAAGTTATTTGAAATAACACTCCGAATGGAGGGAGACATACCAAGACAAGTGAAAACACTCTTTTGGGAGAAACTTTCAAGTGGTTATGATATACTTCTAGCAGAAAAAGACTGGCCACCACAATTTGTCAGGGAGTGCCCACATGGCGAGGACATCATTATGCCTGCCTTCTCCAACCATATTCCAATTCACCTAAAATATACTTATGCCAGGAAATGGGCAGTTGCCCAGGCCCCAGCATTATATAAAAATCATGTAGGATGGGATGAGGACTCGCCTCACCACAAAATACATCTAAAAAATGAACCTACTGCACAACGGCAGTATCCAATAAAGCAAGAGGCTAAAAAACAGGTCAGGGAGATCTTAGATCAACTTGAATACCAAGGGGTGATTGAAACATGCACCTCCTCAATGAACAATCCTTTGTTTCCTGTATCCAAACCAGACAATACATATCGTCTAGTTTTGGATTACAGACACTCGAACACTTGTTCTAAAACATTTGCAGTACAAAATGCACATAGTACAGCATTAATGAATAACATTGTGCGCAAAAAATATAAAACCACATTGGACATTTCAAATGGTTTCTTTTGTCAAAACATAGCACCTGAAAGCAGGTACTTAACAGTAATAACGGCGACCCAGCGTCAATTTTGTAGGCTCCCACAAGGGTTCAAAAACAGCCCAGGGTTATTCTCAGCGAGGGTAACAGTTACTACAAATTTATGATAATGAGGCATTGTCATATGTCGATGACATCTATCTGACAGACGATGACCTAGCTAGGCACTTGAACAGGGTGAGTACCATTATATTGGGCTTCGCCTCTGAGGGCTATAAATTCAACTTTAAAAATCCAGAATTGCCCATCTCAATGTCCTTTTCCTGGGATATGAGCTTTCAAGTGAAGGCAAGAGCCTGGCAGCTAACTTTCTAGAAAAGTGTGCGCTGCTCCAACCTCCAAAAACGCTGAAAAATTTACAATGCATCTTGGGTTTCCTAAATTTTGGAAGAACATATATTCTAAATTACGCAGAAAGGGTTAAACCTCTCTACGAATTAATCAAACCTGATTTTTCAACAAAACATTGGACACAGGAACACACATAAATCTTGCGTTCACTCCAAGCTAACATGTTGGCAACAAATCACTTACAAACACGCGTAAGTCAACGCAATTTAGTGATCCGAATAATTTCGGGTCAATGCGGATTCAACTACTTAACATTTAATGAGGGTGAAAAAGTACCATTAGCATACAAATCACATTTGTATACACAAGCAGAAATGCGCTTCACTTCAACAGAAAAAATACTGACAGCAGTTCAAACCGCTGTAGCAAAAGAAAGAGCTCTAGCCCAAGGGAAACGCATGATTGTCGTAACTCCAGTACCAGCCTTATAGGCGGTCACAAAAGCGAGCATTCCAAATGCAAAAGCTTTACATCCTAGATGGATACAATGGGTTAATTCTCTTGCTGCAACAGATGTTGAATATGTTTTTGATCCTGATCTAAAAACACAAGCGTTTCTGCAATATGAACATGAATGTCCTCTGCCCACTGAAATTCTGCCTCTAGATCAGTACGAATTTATAATTTTTACTGACGGATCAGCACAACCCGCTACAGGGAGCAAGCTTACAGTGCAGCGTGCGCAATCGTTAAAGGTCGCATGCAAGATGGTAACTTCAGACCAATGGTCACTAAAACTCAATCTCTAGGAGATTGTACAGCTCAGCGAGCTGAACTACAAGCATTCAAACTGGCACTTGAAAGTACAGATCGCGAATTCCCCACACTAATAGTGTGCGATTCTTTCTACTGTGTTCAGTCGTATAATGAATATATACAAAATTGGCTTGAAAACGGGTTCAAAGATGCAAAAGGTGGCACAATAAAGCATAAAACGCTTTGGGAACAAGTAGTTCAGTTAAAAAAACGAACTACCAAAAGCTCACGTGATACACACGCTGAGTCATCAACGTGATGGCGTTCACGTTGCAGGGAATTCATTGGCTGACGAAGCCGCAAAGGGGGCTGTTTAGACGGCTTCCGTAGCTGCGATCACTCGTTCAAAAACAAGAATAGACAGTGAGATATTGTTGGCTGTCAATGCTTCAAGCAAAGGCAGTGGTGCAGCGTTACCAAAGAAATTTCCACTCAAGTACTCTTATGTAATTGATGCGAACAACGTTCCTTTTGCTCGAATCCCTGGAGTGGAGGATAGGATAATTCCAAACAAGGAACGTAGATTAGGACTGATCCTAGCAGCACATGAAGGGATAGCCTCTGCCCATGTAGGTGTTTCTGCAACAGTATCTTTAGTTAAACACATTGGTGGCCTGGCATTTGGAAACAGACCAAGAACTATGTTTTGGAATGTGAAATATGCCAACAGATGAAAGTCTCCACAGTGAAACGTCCTGCACAGACACCCCTGTTAAGCTCAGACAAACCATTAGCTTGTGTTTACCTGGATCACTGCGGTCCCTTGCAAAGGGACGGTAACTATAAATATATAATGGTCGCAGTGGATTCATGCTCTAGGTTCCTATGGATATGGCCTCAGCGCTCGGCTGACGCTCGAACTGTTATAAAAGATTTGCGAGTCTTTATCGGCACATACGCAATTGGCACACTACATTCTGACCAGGGTCCTGCGTTTAGCTCTCGGGCTTACAAAGAAGCCATGGCCAGTTTGGGCGTTGCATTGCGGTACTCCTCTCCGTTTCATCCTGAGGGAAATTCTGTTGTGGAAAGGAAAAACCGGGACATAAAGCAGTCTATAACAGCTAGAGTATTAGGTTCGGGTGATGGGTGGGTCAAACATCTTTATGGGGTCCAACGCTCATTAAATAATTTGCCAAGAAGTTCTCTAGGGGGTCACTCCATATGAGGTCCTATTTGGGACAAGAATGTGGGTTCCTGATCTCGAATGTAAAGGCACAGTGGTGGAAAATAAACCCTTTGATATCAAAGATCGTTTGGCTGTTTTACAGGATCTAAATGAACTAAGATCAAAACAAAGCAACGTGTTCCTGAAGCCAACCACCACTGGGGAAAAACCGGCAGTCCCAGCAAGGCCTGTCTGGATCCCAAAAGTTGGGGATCTAGTCAGAGAGAAGATTGCGGACAAGAAGGAATTTGGACCTTTTTACAGACAACCAGTACCTGTCCTAGCCGTCCACGGAACAAAAACAGTACTTCTGCTGCCCCTTGCTGGAGAAAAGATTTGTGTCAATCGACCTCATCAAACCACAGTATGTGGCCAATACTAAATAGTAGGCCTCGTGGACTCCGACCTAGTAGCAGACGCACTCCTCTCGCTACTATCCAAGAGGTTCAGACTGAAAGACTGATAACCATCGAGAATTCAGCAGTAACAGATGAAGGACTAAGCAACAATGCTATGGAACTCATCCCTCTTGAAACTCAAGTAACAGTTTGTCCAAATACACCTGTCTACACCAATGTAGCAAGTGATCAACTGGTTCCAGTGATTTCGACAAATCCTGATGCAATTCCAACAATTGACAGAACTGCTTCTGGCTACTTCATTAACTTTGATACGTTTTCTGAGGATCCGAGTGAGCCTGAAACGACGCCAGCATAAAAAACTTTCAAACAGCAAGTACAAGACTTTTTTCATTTTCTGAAAAAGACTTATCTGGTTTCATCATGGATTGAACTGTGGATTATTTCTGGAATATTTTTCTTTCTGCTTTGGCTAGCTTTGGTTATGACTATCAGCGTGCTTATAAATGGCAGATACATCCGTTTGGACATTGAAAGTAAAAATGTGAACTTACTTTTGAAACCACACAAATCATCCCATCGTGAAGCAAGAGACTTGTCAGCAGTAAAAATCACAGCCGTTCCTATACAGGATGGTATAGTGTGGGACAAAACCGATTTCGATATCTTCGGCCCTACGGAACTTTTGAACATTCCACATTTATTTAAAATTTCACTAAGTGATTTTATTACCTCCAGTACCTATTCTGATGATTGGGACTTTGAGACTGTAAATGATATGATGTCTGACCTAGAAAGGTCTGCTGCGTTCTCTAACAATGAATACTTAGAGGGTTCATCAGACTATGAACAGCTTTATTGTTATAACCACTATGGTCATCATTTGTTGCATAAATCTGCAACACCTAGAAATGTGTTTGTTTAACCAATGGGAACATTGTCCTACACCACCAAAAGGTAGTTCAAAAACGTTTGCTAAAAAGTTTCCCTATTTTTCAGGGTACAATACATCTGATCCAGAAACATTTTACTATAAAAATGTAAACAAAACAGGACAGAAAATTATGTTGACAAATACAAAACAGATTTACTCTGCAGCATTTATTACCCAATTGTCTAGACATGGATTTGAAATTTGTAAAGACACAATAGACACAAAATCAGTCTGGGGTTCTAAAGATTGGCAAGTACAGGGGATAGAAGCTTTGTTTATAGCGTGTATCATCCCTCAGCAAATAATGTTTTTGAATGACACTGTGCAACAAACATCTTGCCTTGGTTTAGCCAAGATCAAAGACATGAAAACACCTTCTGTACCAACACTTGCAAGTAATAACACTACACAGGCAGCGGTTACAGTTGACACAATACTACAAAACAACAGATCAGATCCTGATTGGAAAAAATGGTTACTCTGGCCCACAGACGCAAACATCTGTCAAGAAAGATTCCTGAATAAAACACAGGGCTTTACAATCCATAGGCCAGACCCACGATACGTTCAAAGACAACATCCGGGGGTAGTAACAACATACAGTGTAGGAAAATTGTGCCTCGACTGGCTACAAAAATCTACACTTGAGGATGTGAAACAACACTTATCTTTACTTAAAGAAGACCCAGACCTTAGGGAATTCATGCTAGGACCAAGAAAACCGCGTCAAAAACGTTTCATATATGCCGGCATCTATGCTGCTTATAATGAGATATGGAAGGTTTCACAGGCAGAGGCCGCAGAACGAATACGTGAACTTGATCGTATTAACTTAGAGAAAACTCTCTCTGTGGTCGACAATGGGTTAACAACTTTGTCATCCAGAATTTATTCATTGGACAACATTGTATCCTCTGCTACTGACATACTGGAACAAGATTTAGCCATGTTACAACAAGGCCAATCTCAGTTACGTTCTATTATGTTTTTAAACTGGACGCTGCAATCTTTGCGTGCGGGCTATGTGCCTTGGGGTTTTATCAACACGGCGGCTCTGTTTGCAGTATACAATCTAACTGATAAACCGATCGAACTGGCACAAAGGGGAGCAAAGTATACAGTGCTGAGCATTGAAAAACTGGAAAAATTACCATTTACGGTAGCAGAAAAACCAGCTACAAAATGGCTTATCCATGGCAAAATCACTCTGCCTGTCACTACTTTTCAGTTTCAGTATTGCCTCAAACAAATGCAAGCAGGCAAATATGAAAGGTTGGGTAAAGAATACATTAAGACATCCTGGGATTTACCTTACGAATACAGATGTTGGAGTGGGGATCGTGAAGTGTTTCTAAGTGGTACACACTGTGAAAATGCACTAAGCGGTTAACTCATATGTCAGGATATTTCTTTACACGGGGCTTGTAATGGTTCTGTGGCAAATTTGTCCTGCCACCAGCAGGGTACACCGGCTACTGTGATTAATCCGACGTTTGGCCAACTTTCTAACGGGAGTTACCTCATGTTGAATGATCAGAGTTGCTGTGGCATGTTGCCAGGCATCCCATATCTGGTAACGGTCGACTCCAGAGTTAGTTGCTGTATGCAAGTATTGTTCCCCCCAATAGACACAGTCAGGGAGTCGCCTTTATGGCCTTCATTGAATGTTTCTTTTATACGTTTTGATACTTTAAGCAGAATGAAAGCCATGCTTTTGCAACAGACCGTGCCTTTGACCTCGGCCAAAGAAATCTATGATTTACAAATTGCAAGGACTTCGGCTGAGATGCAGGCTTTAATTCGTACAAACTGCCCTATACATTTCGCAGAAATGATGGGACATATCTTTAACATGTCTGATACGAGCGGTATTGTGCATGTATTTAAGACCATCTGTTCAGGACTGTTAGCACCCTTCCAGGCAGTCCTCGGAATCATCCCAAACTTTGCACATTCGGTGTTTGGTGGTGTGCCATTAATTCTAGCACTTGTTGCAGGAATCCTATTTCTATTCCTACTATTACGCTATGGCAAGCCTATCCACCGACATCACTCCGAGCGATGTGGAGAAAGCTCTCCTAGAACGGAAGTGCCGTGAGCGCATAGTGCAACTTTTGGGCATACCTCGTCTACGGGAACTTAATACAACATGGTTTCTGTCATTCAGACCAATCTGACAAGATTGCATCTTACCTGTTCTACGCTGCCTGCTTTGCGGTGAAGAATGCGTGCTAGACATCTGTCTAACACTCCCATCAGTCATGCTAACGGATATCGATACTCTGCTGGACCCGGTAACGGCCCATGCTCTGTGTTGTCCCCAGAGGCTACCAATCCTGATGACTGCATTCATTGAGATCTCACAGACGCTTCCTGCTGCTGCTGAGGTACGAGATGGATCAACAGGCACACAGGTAACAACGGACGCGAACATTGCTGCGGCATCCTATGCTGAAGGCGATGCTTCACATCTCTGTGCAGTTAACCTTCTAAATGAGGTATTCCAACTGTCACCGACATCGGTAGACAATATTTTGTCTACAGAAATAGATGATTTCATGTTTACACCAGACCCATACACTGACTTTGATTCGGCTCACAGTGTACCAGGGACGCAATGAAATTTGGCCTTCATATTTTCAAAACTTGGAACTCTTCCCAAAATTGAACTTTTTCATTTTTTCTTTTTTGAAAATACATGGCAAAACAATCTGCTTACAGTAGAACCATTCTTATAAAACGGACCTTCTTTGAATCCTTCCAGGGACACATTGTCACCTTATTTGTCTAAAATTTCATTTAATACCATGATATGCAATGGCTTTGATTTTTGAAAACTGGTCAACCATTTCATCATATGTATATATTTCTGTTTATTCATTCATGTTGCATTTATTTCCAATATATGCTTAGAATGAAAAAATGCTTTAAAATGTACAGTACCTATTGCATTCAACAATCTGAAAGAGACACGTTAGTGATAGATTCCTTACCTTAGAATATCCCCAGGCGTCAGACTGGATCCGGAAAGTTTTGCTAGCCGTACCCCTGCGCGCCAGTAGGTGGCGTCGTGCGGCTCCGCGTACGTCGCTGGCGGCGCAAGCGCCGAGATGACATCACGGAGACTACTTAGGCGCCACCCATGCGCGCTGACGTCAGTTCTTTCTTTTTCCACGCCAGAAAGCGCAGTTCCGGTTAGAGCACGTACCCTAGTCACTTTTTGACTATCTCTTTTGAGACTTTTGTCTCCCTTTTTTTCCAGTTGGTATCCTGGTGCACGTAGGGATGTCTGGATTTAAGTCTTGTGGGGCATGCCGTCGCAACATGTCGGTGGCGGACCCCCACGATGTCTGCCTCTACTGCCTGGAGACCGACCACGACTCTCGGTCTTGTCCGGATTGTCGGGCCATGGCCCCGAAGGCCTTGCGGGAGCTGCGCCGGAAACTGCTGGAAGTCCAGCACTCGTCCCCGCGCCGTTCCCGGTCTAGAGGCCGTTCCAGGGAACGCTCACGGGGCCACAGCCATCGCTCCTCGGGCTCCAGGTCTTCGCCCTCGGATTCGGGTAAGAGACGACACAAAAAGAAGTCGAAGAAGCGTGTTCGCTCTCCGACGTCCCCCCGCCGGTCCTCGGATGCGGGGACGGGGGCCTTTCCCCTGCGGCTCCTTTGGAGCTCGAGAGTCCCGCGGCCTACCCGCCTTACCCGGGTCCATCGGCGACTCCCGCACAGGTGCAAGAATTTCTTGCTACCATGGACCGCCTTTTTAGGCCTCGGGCTCCCGCCGGCACGCCCTCGGGCCCCGCGGTCCCGTGTCTGGATCCTGTTGGACCGCCGGCGGATCCAGCTTCGGCGCCACAGGATCCAGCGCCGCTGGCTCCGGCCACGGCGCCACAAGGTCCAACGCTGCCGGCTCCGGCCCCAGCGCCGCCCTCGGCTCCGCCTCCGGCGCCGCAGTGGGTGCCTTTCGTCCCGCCATTACCCAGGTTCCAGGACCATTTTGTTCCCACCTGGGATCCACATTGGGGCACGGCGCCGGTTCGGCCGTGACCTGCCGCCGCTCACGGCGCCGTTTCAGACGCCGTTCCCGACGCCGTATGTTCCCTCTCCGGCTCCTGCCCCGCCGCCGCGGTCGGTACCACCACCGGCGGCGGAGGTGGAGGACGACTGGGAGGGGTCCAAGGACCCTCTCGCCCGTCAGTGTGACTCCGAGCGGGACTGGGCGGCCGACTTGGAGGACGCCGGCGACCTCGACGTCTCTTCTGACCCGGGGTTTGCCTCTCCTCCGCCTACTATGGAGGAGGGCGCCTCCTACACGATGGTGCTCCGTCGGGCAGCTGAGGTCCTCAACCTTGATCTCCCTATGGTGGCCTTCAAAACTAACCTCCTTACTGAGGTGCTCCAGATGGCGACCACCTCGTCGGAGCCCCTGCTCCCGTTTAACGACGCCCTTACCGACGTCTTGCTGGGCACTTGGTCGCGGCCATCCACTGGGGCCCCTGTGGATAAGAATGTCACCAGGCGTCATCGCCTGGCGCCGGGTGACCCCGCTTTTTTGACCACTCATCCTACGCCTGAGAGTCTGGTCATCCAAGCTTCGACGTCGCAGGGTGCCTTTCCCACGGCTCCACCGGATAAGGACTCTAAGAAGCTGGAACAGTTCGGTAAACGTTTGTTCTCTTCGGCCAGCTTGGGGCTGCGGTCAGTGAATACCGCCTGCCTCTTGGGCCGCTATTCCCACGCGGTGTGGGACACAGTTGCGCAGGTGTTACCTCAGTGTCCTGAGGAGACCCAAGCTGTATTGTCCCAAGCCATTGCAGAAGGTAAAGATGCGGCTAAGTTCGCCATTCGGTGTGGTTTAGACACCGCGGACTCCTTAGGTAGAGCGATTTCTACGACTGTGGCGCTTCGTCGCCACGCCTGGCTCAGATCTACCAGGTTCTCGCCAGATGTCAAAAACTCACTCATGGACAGGCCCTTTGATGGCACTCGCCTGTTTGGCGATAAGGCCGACAGTGCGCTGGAGCGTTTTAAGGACTCGCGGGCCACGGCCAAGTCCTTAGGTCTTTCCACGAAAAGCCCAGCCACTCCTGGGTTTCGTTCCTTTCGTGGCAACGGGAGGGGCGCCCAGGCACGTTCTTTCACAAAGCCCGTGCAGAACCAGCCTCAGCGCGGCCGCGGCTTCCGCAGGGGCGGATCTGGGAATCAGCGTGGGGGTCAGTCCGCCTCCGCCTCCGCCGCTTCGGCCTCCAAACCTTCCTAATCCGAGCCTTGTGGGGCATTCCACGCCAGTGGGTGGCAGGGTCCGCCTTCATCTCTCCCACTGGCACGCTATCACTTCGGAACAGTGGGTGTTGCAGATCACCCGCAAGGGTTACGCCCTTCCCTTCCAGTCCACCCCTCCAGCCATGCCGCCTCAGTTCCACCGCCTGTCGGGGGACCACTTGGCACTTCTCCGGCAGGAAGTCACGGCCCTCTTGGCCAAGGGGGCCATTGAGTATGTTCCGGGGCCAGAAGTAGGGAGTGGTTGTTATTCCCACTACTTTCTGGTCCCCAAGAAGGACAAGGGGGGCTTGCGCCCCATATTGGACCTCCGGAACGTCAATCGCTTCCTCCGGAAGGAGAAGTTCAAGATGTTGACTCTGGCTCAGGTCTTGGCTGCCCTCGACCCTGGAGACTGGATGGTAGCGTTGGACTTGCAGGACGCATATTTTCACATTCCCGTCCTGCCGGCCCACCGGAGTTACCTGCGGTTCACGGTAGGCCAGGAGCATTTTCAGTTTGCCGTGCTCCCCTTCGGCCTTACAAGCGCCCCTCGAATGTTCACGAAAGTGGTGGCGGTGGTCGCAGCTCATCTGCGCAGGTCAGGGGTGTCAGTCTTCCCCTACCTCGACGACTGGTTGTTGAAGGCGGGCTCGCCCCAGGCAGTCGTCACTCACCTTCAGACTACGGCTGACCTCCTGCATTTGCTGGGGTTCTCCATCAACGTGCCGAAGTAGCACCTGAGTCCCTCTCAGAAGCTCCCCTTCATCGGAGCGGTTCTGGATTCAACGCAGTTTCGGGTTTATCCTCCCGAGCAGCGAGTCCGTGATATTCAGGCTATGATTCCAATCTTTCAGCCTCTATCCCGGGTTTCAGTCAGGATGACCCTCCGGCTCCTGGGCCTGATGGCCTCCTGCATTCTGCTAGTGCAACATGCCAGGTGGCATATGCGGGCTCTGCAGTGGGACCTGAAGTTCCAGTGGGCACAGCATCAGGGCAACCTGTCCGATCATGTCCAGATCTCGGAGGGCACTGCACGACGATTGCAGTGGTGGCTCACGAATCGCGATTGGGTCAATGGCAGATCCCTCTCCCTTCCCCAACCGGAGCACACAGTGGTGACGGATGCGTCCCTCCTGGGATGGGGCGGCCACTTGGGAGAGGCGGAGATCAGAGGCCTCTGGTCTCCGGCGGAGTCCCGGCTCCATATCAATCTTTTGGAGCTTCGGGCGATCCGACTTGCACTGAAGGCATTCCTTCCATCTGTCCGGGGAAGTGTAGTGCAGGTGTTCACGGACAACACCACCGCCATGTGGTATTGCAACAAGCAGGGCGGGGTGGGGTCGTGGACCCTATGTCAGGAGGCTCTGCTCCTCTGGACATGGCTGGAACATCAAGGCATTACCTTGGTGGTTCAACACCTGGCAGGTTCTCTGAACGCCAGGGCGGACGAACTCAGCCGCCGGTGCTTGATGGATCACGAATGGCGTCTGAACTCGGACGTGGCGCAGGGTCTCTTTCTGCAGTGGGGAGAGCCTTGGTTAGATCTATTCGCCACCGAAGAGAACGCGCAATGTCATCAGTTCTGCGCGTTGGAATTTCCAAGGCGGCACTCGCTCGGCGACGCTTTTCGTCGCGAGTGGAGTTGCGGTCTGTTGTACGCCTTTCCGCCTATACCACTTCTGCCCAGAGTGCTGAAGAAGATTCGGCGCGGCCGGGCCCAAGTCATCCTTGTGGCTCCGGATTGGGCACGAAGATACTGGTATCCCGAGCTACTCAGCATGGCGATCGATCCCCCGATCCGACTGCCTCTTCGGGAGGATCTTCTGTTGCAGCAGCAGGGGACGGTCCTCCACCCGAACCTGTCCAGCCTCCACCTCCATGCGTGGAGATTGAGCGGCGGCAGTTGACAGCCTTCGATCTTCCTCCCAAAGTCTGTGATGTCATTCTGGCAGCCAGGCGTCCCTCCCCTAAAACGGTATACGCCTGCAGGTGGAACAAGTTTGTGGCATGGTGCACAGCTAAGGCTGTGGATCCACTTTCTGCCCCTCTTTCCGAGGTCCTTCTGTTCCTTCTTTCCTTGGCCCAGCAGGGCTCTGCTCTGGGCACTATCAAAGGTTATCTTTCGGCCATCTCCGCCTTTCTCCGGCTTCCAGATCAGCCTTCTCTTTTTAAGTCCCCGGTTGTTAACCGTTTCCTGAGAGGCATTACGCACACGTTTCCTCCTGTGCCGTTCATTATGCCTCAATGGGACTTAAACTTTGTCTTGACATATCTGATGTGCGCTCCCTTCGAGCCCCTTCATACCTGTCCTTTGCGTCTTCTCACTCTCAAGGTGGCTTTCCTGGTAGCTATCACCTCTGCCAGAAGAGTGAGTGAGCTCCAGGCTCTTTCTTCTAAACCTCCTTTCCTTTCTGTTCATCCGGACAAGGTGGTTTTAAGGACCCGTCCTTCTTTCTTGCCAAAGGTTGTCACGCCCTTCCACATCGGGCAGACCATCACTTTGCCCACCTTCTTTCCGCCTCCGCATCCTTCAAAAGAGGAAGAGAGGCTCCACTGTCTTGACCCAAAACGTGCGCTCTCGTTCTATCTGAAGCGCACGCAACAGTTCCGGGTGGATGACCAGCTCTTTGTTGGCTACGTGGGCGCCAAAAAAGGTCGGGCCGTGCACAAACGGACCATCTCTCGGTGGGTCGTTCTCTGCATCAAAGCCTGTTACTCGTTGGCTAAGAAGGAGCCTCCTGTGGGGCTGCGTGCCCATTCCACCAGGGCGACGGCAGCCACTACTGCCTTGGGACGCGGCGTTCCCTTGCAGGACATTTGTCAGGCAGCTACGTGGGCTTCGCTGCACACGTTTACGAAGCATTACTGCCTTGACAGTCAAATCCGGAGAGACAGCTTCTTTGGCCGTTCTGTTCTCCGTGACTTTCTGGTGTAATCTTGTTCGCAGACCCACCACCGGGGTTGGTATTGCTGGGGTATCTATTCTAAGGTAAGGAATCTATCACTAACGTGTCTCTTTCAGATGCACAAGTTACTACTTGTGTAACGATATATTTGTAAGAGACATTAGTTAGTGATAGATTCCTTACCGCCCCACCCATCCTCCCCGTTCTGCGAACTGATTTCTAGGGTTAAGGTCATCCCTTTTAGGGCCCTAGTTTCATGGCACCAGTGGTCAGTTTCTTGCATGGCTCTGTGTTCCTGGCGCGGAAAGTCGTGTACAGAACTGACGTCAGCGCGCATGGGTGGCGCCTAAGTAGTCTCCGTGACGTCATCTCGGCGCTTACGCCGCCAGCGACGTACGCGGAGCCGCACGACTCCACCTACCAGCGCGCAGGGGTACTGCTAGCAAAACTTTCCGGATCCAATCTGACGCCTGGGGATATTCTAAGGTAAGGAATCTATCACTAACTAATGTCTCTTACAGATATATCATTACACAAGTAGTAACTTGTGCGTTTATTTTAAACTTCTTTTAATATGCTTTAAGAAATGTTTTAGCAACATGTGGTACTCAGTTTAATGTTTAGCATTTAATGTTTAGCATTTAGTATTATTGTTCATTCGAAAGTGGAGTGGGTGTTGTATTCCGCTTTAGGTGTCCGTATATAGGTTTTCCTGAAACATGTCCTTATATAGGCACAATTCGCATTGCCCTTATATAGGCATAGAATCCCAGTCCTTATTTAGGCATTAGCCGTGCACTCCAAATACAGGCATGGTCACCGACATCCGTCCACCCTAACGTCACAACGAGTTCTTAGAAACCAGACCCTTAAGCTCTTGGGAGTTCCCTAGCACAGGATTATTGATTTCTCCAAGAACTCATCTATTATGCATGACCCGCTATACCTTAAGGGTTCATTCCTGACATCTTCCTCTGTCCGACTTCACGTCAATACTAACATTCCAAGGCACCTACCAGGTATAAATATACCTTCCCTTGCCCAAGCAAGTTAGAGGAGACCTCGACTTCAGAGGAGCCCGTATCCCGGCCTGACGCACTGAGAAGACGCTGTCATTCCTGCTCGCAGAAGAATCCAGCTTCCAGTGTTCTGACTCCCTTCGCGGGGTGTTAGAGTTTGAGATCCGGCAGGAGATTCCCACCTCTCTCATTCTCAAGGTATGGAGCTGACTAGAACCTAGAGGGACTCTTGGCATACTAGACTTAACATACTCTTAGTATACCATACTAGAGAATACTCCACCTACTTCTTACCTTTCCCTACACCTAGACTAGGTTGGGTACATTGGGATAGAACTAGCTTAGAGAAGCATCGTATGAGTACTCGCATTTTTAGCCCATGTTATTTATGTACGTGCATATCTGCTAAAAGATAATGCTGGTGCAGTATTATTTATTTCTACTGCTTACGCTGTACATTATATATCTTGCATACTGTCTTGTGATCATAACAGCTCATATCTCTTACACGAGAAACAACTGTTCAATAAAACCTTTTTATTGAAACGCCCGTCTATTCTTTCTGTGTAACTCTGAGGAAACTAAGCATGCACGATTAGCTGAGTGAAACTGTTATCTATTGTTTCCACGATTCTGAGAAGTGTTCCGATTCTAAAAGGGAAACAAAGTTGTCATGTTTATGCGGTTGCCAGAAACTACTCCCTTCTTGTTTTCAAGGAGTTTCTAGTGGCCTCTGAGCTAGCTGGCACAAAGTAATTAAGTTTAATATACTCGATAGGGACATACCGACCTCAGTCATATGTCAAACCTATAGGGTATATTATTCCAATGCGCAGAGCCTATTAGGGAAATGGGAACTACACTACAAAGTGATTCTTTAGTAGACGAGGTAAAGGCTCTATTGGGGGCAAAAAAGATGGTTCAACTTCGAAAAATCGCCCTGACGTTGCCCCTATGTTAT
This sequence comes from Calotriton arnoldi, assembly GCA_963921515.1. Lineage (NCBI taxonomy): Eukaryota > Metazoa > Chordata > Amphibia > Caudata > Salamandridae > Calotriton > Calotriton arnoldi. The sequence goes on from CAWUFW010002007.1 coordinate 961,839, forward strand.
CAAACGGAGATCTAAAAAACGAATATCTGTACCGGGCAATCACACCAAATGTGTCACAGCTGATTATCACAAGAAATAGTGGTGGCTTTCTAGGAAAACCTACTTAAAAATGTACACAAGTGTGACATCTTCCTTTTGCAAAGCACCATCATGCGAGTTGTCCATGTATATGCACAACAGAAAAGAACAGATTATTACCTCAAACTCCTTACTGCAGTTGGAGAGGCCATGTCTAAGCCCTTAATCCTCATATGTGGAGACATATCAATTGTAAGGTGGGAAAATGAGAATGTGATGCCATCACTTTTGAACTAAAAACCCTGCTAGGCATCCCCTCGATTTACCTCAAGTTTTCAACACGTAGGCAAAGGGCAACCTAGATTTTTGTGAAACGAAAGGTCAGATATCTGCTCTCAATTCATTAGAAAGTGAAAATATCCTCACACCAACCTACAGTGCATGAAGAGCCCAGACATTCAGCCACTATTTTCTTTAGGGCCGAAGATTGGGGGAGGTACATATATTGCAGGTTAAGGAGGAGATCGGAGAGAATCTACAATGCCCTCCTCCTGGACAGCAGTGGACAAGGTATCTAGTGAGCCCACTTAAATACAGGAGCTGAATTGTTAACTGATCTGTGGTCCAAGATAAGGCTGAAATGGTGCAAGACGATAAAATCGCAATCGAAGAAATGTAAAGAGAACCCCAAAACCCAAGAAATAACACAGAATCTAAAAAACAGAATTAGCTGCAACAGCAAATGGTTGCCCTGCTATCAAAGTCTTCTAGTCACCCATAGTAACAACACACATCGTGCAGAAACAGGCCTAGAAAACCAAAGTAAGGAGTCCACAGACCTTGTTTGACAATGGCTGTGAAAAGGCAAAAGAGGAGCTGAAAACACTGCAGCTACTTCAAACAAAATCAAAAGAGCAAGAAAGTGCTACAAAACTTTAAGGTGTAAAAGGTGAAGCAATACTAAACAGTTGGAACACTCTGGAGAAAGCAGCCATAGAAAAGGACTTTGGTCCGTTCTGGAGGAAGTTCAGCGAAGGCTTAGCCTCTAGAAAGAACATACTAGAGGCAAACAAAACTGAAGAGGCTTAGATAAACCACTTCAAAGTGATGTTTAGCTGTGTAGGTCACACTCTTCCTGAAATCAAGCCATCATTACCTTTGTCTCCCAAATAACATTTCAGTAGAGGGTAAAGGAAGCCAAATATGTCATTGTAAAGAAAGTCTCTTCCTTTGAGGAACTTGCAAAAGAGAAAACACCTTACACAAATATGATTCCACCCGAAGTATTCAAGCAGTTCTCTGCATGGTGGGCCGAAGTTGTGGCACCAAACTTTGTAGAGATTTCCATCACTGAAAGCATGTTCTCCTCCCTGCCAGAACAGCATAATGGTTCCACTCTGCAAAAAATGACCTAAAAATACTCCAAATTCCTACTGGCTTACCAGTCTCATCAATATTGATTGCAAGTTATACTCGCACCTGCTGTTAGGGCCACAGAGGTGTAGATGGTAAAATGAAACATCTTAAACCCTATACTAGGAGGTTTCAGGTAGGTCTTATCCATGGTCGACCAAGTATAATTTGCAAATATAGCTAATACGATTCAGCTTTATGTTGCCTTCATGGACTTCACATCTGCCTTTAACATTTTACCAAGACAGAAACTGTGGGGCAAGCTTGCAAAGATGGGCCTGGGCCTGGCCCTACTTTCACCAGTACAAAGTATGTACAGTGATGCGACACCACAATTAGGGCTAAACCACAATGGTCTTTTCGGCCAACAGATCAGAATCACAGGGCCTCCTTGCCCCCTGTTGTTCTCTCTCCATTCCAGGGATATCTACTAAGAAGCCATTAATGCATCTCCGGATGTTCCGTCAATCAAAGGTTTATGGCTACTTGTACTTTTATATGCTGATAACCTGATCCTTATTATACACACACTGAAAGGGATGTGGGCCCAACTCTCAGCCAGGGACAAGTTTGCCTGGAAAATGGCTTGAACATCAATAGTTTTTTTATTAAATAAACATGGGCAAAACATAACTTTCACCATTGGAGGAACACCCCTCAAAGAAGTCAACGGTTTTAAATATCATTGTTTGACAATAACAAACACATTTAAAATGTACCTTGCATATTCAAAAGGCATTTGAGAAAACCAAGGCTGCACTGAATGTGATCTTCAGATCTGTGCACTCCTACGGCGACCGATCCTCAAAACATATTTTAAGTGGTGTATCAAAATGCAGATAGCCAGATCTGATATGGGGCTTAACTCGGGTGACTGGATACCGATGCAACCAAAATAGGTCTGTGTAAAGGAAATGTTTGGAAAACCCAACTCCAGCATGCTGCTTCCCACCATAGCCCTAGAATGTTTTATTCATTACAACTTAATCTCAAACAGATACCAAATATCTGCATTCAAATATGGGATGAATAGATTTAAATCTAAAAAAACATTGGTTGGTTAAAGACTGGTAGGAGCATTTCTCCTTGTGCCTGAAATCCAGCTACATGTTTAATACATGTTGACCTATGAAAAAGAAGCACAGTGTCCCAAACTACCCAGTGCTATACCAAATTTGAGTCTCGTGCCCCCAGAACATTGTGCTTAATCATCTGTTTTCTAAGAACAGAGCACTGGGGAAGTTTCAGCCTGTAAGCTGGACTCTTTGATGTTTCACTACATGGGCTGGCTTACTCGACTGTTCTGACAAATTCTAGGGAAAGAAAATTGTTTGTTTTGGCCAGAAGTGGAGCCCTCCAGCTGATGACGTGTGTTATGCCAAAAATATCAGTAAATTGTGCTTGTAGCCAGACAGAAGGACCTGCCTTATTTCTTGCTGTTCTGTGTGCACCTCAAAGCACTAACGGGAAGAACAATCAAGCACTGCTTAATCAAAGAACTATTATAGACTGATGATCACAACGTATTCTACCTATTCCGCATCATCTCTGAAACCACCACAAGACTTATGCGCTGGTAAGTGTTGAAAAGCTGGAACATAAGAGAAAAAAATGTTAAAGAAGACGCAGACTTGAAAGCCATACAAGTGGGACAACTAGTAACAAAGGTGGCAAATCAAAAAACTGGAACTATGAACACTACATGGAAAAAAACACTCCATAAGAAAGTTTTTAAGGATCCTTCATGTCTGTTTTTATTCTCTCCCTCTTTGATCTTTTTTTCCCTCTTTCTTCCCTTCCTTTTGTTTGCTGATGTTCTCATGCGAAAGACTTTTACAGCTGAAAGCAGGTTAATAAATAAAATTGACCTTTTTAGGGGTTTACCTACTTAAGTTAGTGACACTACTCTGATATAGTTTCTGGCCGTCAGCCTTAGGGTGCCCCTCCCCCCAAACTGTTTGCCTCACCTCCTCTATTTCTGTTGGACTTATTTTTGTTGGCCTTAGAACTCTGCTGGCCAGTGCTAAAGTGCTCATGCTCACTCCCCTCAAACATGGTTACATTGGCCTATACCCAATTTGCATATTTAATTTACTTTTAGGTCCCTTGTAGAGTGATATACCATACCCTCAGGGCCTGTACATTAAATGCTACTAGTGGACCTGCAGTAGTTATTGTGCCACCCACTTAAGTATTACCCTAAACCATGCCCCAGGGCAGCCACTGCAGCCTTAATGCATTCAAAATGCCATGTCAACTTGGCATTAAAGCCCCCCTTGCCAAGCCTTACACTCCCCTTTTATTACATATATGTCACCCCTAATGTAGACCATAGGGCAGGGTGCTGTGTAATTAAAAGGTTGAACATGTACTTTTAAGTTTTACATGTCCTGGTAGTGAAAAACTCCTAAATTAGTTTTTCACTACTGGGGGCCTACCCCTCCCATAGGATAACATTGGGGATTCCTTGTTACATTTAATAAGCTGTAATTTCCAATCGGAGCTGGTAGCTAGGTCATGTTTGGTGTCTTTGGGATTGTGATGAAGAGCCTTATTTAATGGTAAAGCCGGGGTTGTGATCACAGTTTTAAAAATGCCACTTTTAAAAAGTTAAAACAACAATTGATGGACAGAATGCAGAACAATGTCGTACATTCACCCCAGTACAGAGATCTGGGCCTAAATCCATCGTTTATTTGCTCACCATGCCATTCCAGTTTGGACCCAGCCATATGCAAATCAGTCTTGACCCTGCGCCCAATGGGAACAGTCCAGCCCGAACTGCCAGGCCAGGTCCTCCCTGGACTGGAAACAAGCATCCTAGGACCGGTTTCGGGCTTTCAGCCCTCATCAGCCAGGATAGCTTGACTCCAGTGGCATGGAGAGCACGGGACCCACGTCTGGGCATACCCGTCCCACTCGGGGTGACAAATGCAAAAACAACAATTGATGGACAGAATGCAGAACAATGTCGTACATTCACCCCAGTACAGAGATCTGGGCCTAAATCCATGGGGTGGTGTGGTGAGCAAAAGAATGATGGATTTAACCCAGATCCTTGTGACTGGGGGTGAATGTTTGCATTGTCCAGCATTCCGTCCATCAATTGTTTCTTTTGCATTTGTCGCCCTAAGTGGGAAGGGTATGCCCAGACGTGGGTCCCGTGCTCACTACACCACTGGATTCAAGCTAGCCTGGCTGATGAAGGGTGATGCCCTGAAACCGGTCCCAGGATGCTTGTTTCCGGTCCAGGGAGGACCTGGCTTGGCAGTTCGGGCTGGACTGTTCCCACAAGGAACAGGGTCAAGACTGATTTGCATATGGCTGGGTCCAAACTGGGGTGGTGAGCAAAATAATGATGGATTTAACCCAGATCCTTGTGACTGGGTGTGAATGTTTGCATTGTCCAGCATTCCGTCCATCAATTGTTTCTTTTGCACTTTTAAAAATTTGGCATTTTTCTGCCCTTAGCTCTTTTGTGCATGTGGCTTAGCCTGGATCACATGACTGAGTGTAACTTTGTGAATTCCTCCCAGGCAGTCACAGAATAGAGGGATTAGGTGTCCCTCAATGGACTATCGTTTTATTAAATTGTTTTTTAATGCTGTGAATTGTTGTTTTTGGTTCTGAGTGTGTTCTACTCAGTTGACGGCACTCGATCGAGGCCGAACTTCCGCGGTGGCCATCTTATTTTTGCCGCGCGTTTTTCGAGTTGAGCGCACTAGTGGCTGCACGCCGCCCTGCCTCGTTTACTATTTAAATGGGCAGTGAGCGGACGCGCAGCGCCTGACAGGTTCCTATTTTGCTGTTTTTGCACTACTTGCCATTTGCACTAATTTCTTTGTATGAACTGCTGCTTGACTTGCTAATCCGTTTTTAAAGACCCTGATGATATTGTTTTATTAAATTATTTTTTAATGCTGTGAATTTTTTTTGGTTCTGAGTGTGTTATACTCAGTTAACGGCACTTGATCAAGGCCGAACTTCCGCAGCGGCCATCTTATTTTTGCCAGTCATTTTTCGCGTTGAGCGCACTAGTGGTTGCACGCCGCCCTGCCTCATTTACTATTTAAATGGGCAGTGACCGGACGCGCGCAGCGGCCGCGCCGAAAGGCAAGCCAGTCTGCGCCCGTCCGCGCCCAGGCGGGACCAGGGGCCATGAACCCTGGCCAAATTTTACAAAATTCATGTTATTCTTCTGAGCAGTTGCTGAAATATCGTAGTATTCCCCACTCCGAGTATAACCTACTTCACCTTTTGGACGATGTTACTAGCTGTTCTTATTGCAATTTTACTTTTTGTATAGCGCCCTCTAGAGAGCAGAGCAATTCAACCTCCGATACTGCCACTTTCCCACAGGATAACCGCTTTTCCCAATGCAGCAACTCGCCTAACAAGGATTTTACTTTCTGGAACATTAACTGTTGTTCCCTTCCTAAACACAAGGCGGACATTTTCGACCTCTTAAGTAGTGAACAGCCAGATGCCATCTTTTTGACTGAAACATGGCTGCATACGAGCTCGGGTCCAGATGTGGCCTCTGCTTTACCACCTAATTACGCCATAGTTAGGAAGGATAGAGATCTTGGGAAAGGGGGAGGTATTGCTATAATTTTTAATAAATCCTACTCATGCAAATTGGAAGAGCTGCCTTTCATGGGTTGTGAGGCGGCCTTATTCAAACTTGCCTTGACCCCTCAATTCACCTTTTCGGGTATACTTATTTACCGTCCCCCTGGGTCGTCTGGCCCCTGGGCTTCCTCATTTCCGGATTTAATCACTCCTCACCTTCTTAAAGCGGCCAACTTTACCATTCTGGGTGATCTTAATCTTCATCTTGATAACCCTGAATGTACAATCAGCAGTACGCTGATCTCTGATCTTGCAGCGATGAATTTGTTGCTTTGTAACACTGGCCCCACTCACACGGCAGGCCATTTACTGGATCCCATCTTCTCCAGTCTATCTAACATTCAATGCCTGCTTGCTTTTCGCTTATACTGGTCAGACCATTTTGCAGTCAAGTTTCATTGTACAGTTCTGGTGAATCTGTCTACAGCTGTATCTGGAACTCAGGAAAAATCTAGGAATTGGGGCAAATTGGATATGGAACTTTTCAATAAACTCCTGTCTAATAGTGTCCCCACCATTCATCAAATGTCGACCACCTCTCAGGGCACAATCCACAATTGGATTCTTAAAGCAATTAATGATTGCCTTCCACCCTCAATTAAAAGGTCATATAATCATCGCCTCCCTGCCCCTTGGTTCACAGAGAAACTAAAAATTGAGAAAACTAAATGCAAAGCTTTGGAAAGACGCTGGAGGAGGAACTATGCGCCTGACTCCAAACTCAAATATAAAAAGGCCTTAAAAGATTACCAAGCTCGCGCAGATTTTGTTTCATCTACCATTTCCAATGCACAGAACTGTTCACGCACCTTGTTTACAATGGTCAAAAAGTTGTCTGGTTCTGATACTCAGCCCACGCCCCCCATCGTAGATGGGCCGCAATGTGACAACCTTGCTAATTCTTTCCAGAACAAAGTGAAGCAAATACACTCTACATTATGCAATACTCTGTCAGTTGCCTCTACTCAGCAAGCCTCCACCCCTGAGTTTATTTGTACGGTTGAATCCACTAATAAACTGGAATCTTGGTCGCTCCTAGACATTAATTCATTTAAGAAGTTCCTAGGTAGCATTAAATCAGGCTCTCCTTGCGATTTCCTTCCTACCATTGTGCTGCAGCAGCTTGAATTACCGTCTCTTATGTTCATCATGGAGCTACTTAATGCCTCCCTACAAAAGGCTATTGTTCCACCTGACTGGAAGCACGCCATGGTCCTTCCGCTCCTGAAGAAGGCTAATGCTGAGCCTGCCCAGCCATCCAACTTCAGGCCAATCTCTTTACTTCCGATTTATTCCAAAATTTTGGAAAAGCACATAAATTTACAATTAACCCAGTTCGTTGAATCTTCTAATTTCTTACACTCCTCTCAATCCGGTTTTAGAGCCTGTTTTTCGACCGAGACGACGACTCTTGGAGTCACGGAAATGCTACGACATCGCTTGGACTTCGGCGACACGGTGGCCCTCATATTACTAGATCTGAGCGCCGCGTTTGACACGGTGTCTCACACCGTGTTAATAAAATCCCTACAGTCCCTTGGCATTTCTGGTCCAGCGCTTGACTGGCTTACATCTTTTTGCTCCAATCGGACATTCAAAGTCTTCTCATCTATGGCTACTTCCAACACGTATTCTTCTCCTTATGGGGTACCCCAGGGCTCTATTCTTAGCCCTTTACTATTTAATGTTTATACCAGACCCTTGGCGGCAATTGCTGAGGAGGCCGGGCTGTCCCTTTTCTCTTATGCGGACGATACCCAAATCATCTTCTCCCTTTCTGCGGAGAAGATGTCCGGACCATCAGTTCTTCAGACCGGTTTAAGGAAAATTGCATCTTGGATGCAAGTCAACCTACTTAAACTTAATGGCGAGAAGACTGAGGTCCTGATTTTGGGAAAAAACAAAGACCTTTGGGGCCCCCAGCACTGGCCTGCCGAAATGGGTGCCCTACCCCAGCCCACCCACCAAGTCCGCAATTTGGGATTCATTATTGATGACCAATTATCAATGAGACAGCAAGCAGTGAAGGTGGCAGCCACTTACTTCACCATTTTGAAATGGTTGAAAAAAATTATCTGGATGCTCCCCTGCTCCACTCAAAGGACCGTAGTCCAGGCGCTTGTGACTTCTAGACTGGACTACGGTAACATCCTCTATTTGGGGGCAAATAAGGATGTGATACGGAGACTACAGGTGGTGCAGAACTCTGCCACCAGATTACTTTGTCAGATCCCTAAAACTGCTTCCATCTCTGGCTCTTTGCAAGATCTTCACTGGCTCAAGGTAGAAAGCTGTGTTAAATTTAAAGCCTTGAGCTACATGTTTAAGATCAAGTCTGGCACCGCCCCTCAATACTTGCAAGCCTTAGTCCATCCTTACAGACCTCCACGTCTGTTACGTTCCACTACTCAGGGGAAATTCTTGGTTCCCAGGGTTAAACTTTCACGGATGGGTGGTCGTTCATTTGCTTGTCTCGGCCCAACCTTGTGGAACTCTCTCCCCATATCGCTCCGTAATGAAACAATATATGTGAATTTCCGCAAATGTTTAAAAACTTGGCTGTTCAACCAATAAATTCCGATTCTTTTGTTCCTTCAGGCTGGCGCTGGGAAACCCTTGTTGGGTAGCTGTGCGCCTTATAAAATCAATTTAACATAACAGAGCTGAACACAGCCCCACTTGCAGCTGAATAGCCTGTGTTCTGCCTTCACACAAAGGGCCTAACAGCCCCACATTATTACTGTAACCAGCTTGGTGCCAGGGCAAGGGAGGCAGGAAATTCCATGCACTTCAAAGCCACTGTCTAGAAGCTTGTCCCACCTTTCAGAACCAGGGCACCAGAGTATAAAAGTAGTACCTCAGACACCAACTCTTCAGGACAAATCTGGACCTGTAGATACAATGCCAGGAAGAAGGACTGGTGTGCTGCTGAAAGGACTGCCACTCTGAGGGACTGCTGCTCTAAGGGACTGATAACCTGCTGTATTGATGCTCTGTTTCTCCTGCTACTCTGCTACCTTTTGCGCAGTGGCGTAGCAAGGGGGAGGGTGGGTGGGGGCGGTACGAGTTTTGGGGGCGGTGGCCACCGACCACCCAAGCCCCCCCACCCCCCGCTCTTACATGAGTTTGCCGCAGGGGCGGCAAACAGAAGAATCATCGCCAGCAAACACACCCCTCCCCCACACCCCCGCTCTTCAGTGCGGTACGGCAAAGGCATGGACCGCCTCGGGCGGCAAAGTGCCTAGCTCTACGCCACTGCTTTTGCCTTGGGGCAAGGACTAGATCTTCAACTGTCTCAGGACCTCCAGAGTGACTCACAAGGGCTAGTTTGCTGGCCTCCTGTTCAAAACCACAGGGACACAAAAAGTCTTCCTCCCTCTTGAACCCGCACCTGGACCCAGGCTGAGTGAGGCTTCTGACCCTCCAATTGGTGCCCATCCCGTCTTTGACCGTTAAAAGTGGTGCTAAAGGTGCCCACATAGCCAAACTTCAAAAGTGGAACTTGGAAACCTTTTGGCGGAAAACTGCTCTGAGAACCAAGGGGAGACCAGGACCAACCTTCTTGCCTATCCACCCGAGGTGCATCGCTGGTCGGATTGACTTTGCGGCTTCTCCGCTATGTTCTTCTCCACAGCAGCAAATCTGTTTCAGCGGGGCCTTTTCAAAAGGGTATCCAATCTTGTTGAACTGTCTTCGGCTACAGCTCTCTGGCTCGTCCTGCTGGATATTTTCGACTTCTATTTCAGAGACTAAGTCTGAACGTAAAAATCTTCACCGCAGCTTCGACTCAAGTCTATCTGGCGATGGCGCTCCCTCTTCAGACACCTCCTGCAGCCTTGCCCTCTGAATTTTACCTTTTCAGAACATTTGTCTCTAGAAGTTTTCCAAAGGTAAGTGCTGACCGGGCCCAATCCACTCATTGTTTCCGAACCGCTCTCCATTGCAGTCATCCATATTTTTCGATGTTGACCTGATCTTGCGCAACTAGTTGTCCACAGGTCGCGCTATGATTTTTTTAGGCGCTAGTTTTTAATAAAAACTTAAATTCATAACCTCGATTCTACTGATTGGATTTTTGTCTTTTTGGTGTCAAATAATTTATTAAAATTACTGTATTTTTCTAAGTTGGTTTGCGATTTTTCTTGTGTTGTGTTTTCACTTTATTGCTGCTGGTGTGCTACATAAATACTTTCGATATTGCCTCTAAGTTGAGCCTGACTGTTTTTTGTGCCAGGTTACCCAGGGATAAGCACAGATTAATTTAGTGGCTTTTGTGGTTCACCCTGCAAGGGATTGTGACTGTTGCTTGACCAGGGCTGACACCCCATTCAACCAGCCGCCTAATTTCTAACAGCTCCCCCACTTAATAACATTAAGGAATCCTAAACCAGGTCTCTGTTTAGCACTTGGCATCTCCTAGTGTAACTTCAGCTCCTGGTCTTGTAAGTAAAGTCTGCTAGTCTCACAAATATGAAGCCCAGGGTGACACTTGGGAAATCATTGTGTATTTGCAGCGGTCAGACTCGAGCCAAAGCTCTATACAGTGTTTGGTATCTTCAGTTGTAACCTCCACTCTCATGAACTGAGGCCCTGCATGACACTTGGTGCCTTGTAGTGTACCTGGAGCCTCAGAGCTCAGGAACCGAAGCTCTGCACAATATTTGGCCTCTTTTGTTGTTATCTTTGGTCTCTTAAACTGAAGCCTTGTGTGACACTTGCAGTCTCCTGGTGTAATCGGAGTTTCTGATCTTATTGCCTGAAGGTCTAGGTAAAGTTTGATGCCTCCTAGTGTAGCAGCAGCCCCTCTGCTCATAAACCATACTCTGTGATGTTTGCAATCTCCTATTGTAACTAGTGCTTCCGCTCTAATAATAAGGCCCTGTGTGACACTTGGCATCTCCTAGCTTAACTGGAGCGCCCATCTCATAAAGTGAAGTCGTTGAGACACTTGTGTCTCCTGCTGTACTTGGAGCTGCGGAGCTCATGAATGGAAGCTCCATGTAAAACATGGCTCTCCTGGTGTAACTGGATCTGTCCGTCTCTAACCCTGGTCTCTGAATGACCTCTTCTAGAGGAGGCTGTGCTTGGGGTGCTTAAAATTAATCAAACTTCACTGTCTGTGGTGTTAGATGCAGCTCACATTTTCCTCTCCACTCCTCTGTTTTACAGTAAATACCGCCCAGAGTCCGTACAAGAAGCTGAAGGAAGCCTTGTCATCTGTGGAAGCGTTTGAGAAACACTACTTGGTAAGAATGACTCCAGACATAGCTAGCTGGTTTATTTAGGATATATTATCTGCTCTTCAGGATACTACATTTTAGAACACATTAAACAGTCTACTCATTCATCATTCATAACTGTTGTCTTGTTAGCTGGTCCCCAGGGTAGTTCTTCTTATGGTCCACAGCGCCCCAGTCCATATCTCTGATGCATGATGTGTTGGCCCAGTTTGTTTCTGATCCCTCCTTACCTCTACCGACACATGGATCCTTCTTGGTGTCTGAATGGTCTTCCTGTCATGTTGGTCCTATAGATGATTCACTTTGGATGTAGCTTGGCATCACTTGATGGGGCAAAGCCTTATTCAGCAGATAAGCCACATGAAAATGTTTAACTGCTTTCTGACATTTTCTATTGCTAATCTTATATCTTAATGTTTAAAGAAGTGGTGGTGTAAATCAGGTGGCCATGTAGCTGAGGATTACAATTGTTGTGTTATTTTTGTGTTTTTTGGGGATGAGCTTCTCTGCCTTTGTTTTCCCAAAGTGATTCCCATGTGTGCTCCTTAGTACCTGCATTGGTTGTGTGAGCTCAGGTGCTGTAACTGCTGCAGGTTTCACTTCGCTGAGTAATCACAAGTACGTGTTCATAAAGAAGAATTTAAGTTGTCATGCAACCAATTCATATGAAAAGCTGTTGAAGCCATAGATCAAACCTCAGCACAAGTATTAACATTAGTCACATGAAGAAAGGAAATAATGACTGTGTCTCACTGCTCTAAAGGACTTCCTGACTTGAAGCCCTCCTGCAATGCCACTTACTGAGCCAAGAGTTCAAGGCGGCTCAAATCGATGGGAAGCCTAAGTAAGGAAAACGTCTACGAAGTGTAAAGCAAAGCTAATTGGAAATCCAGGAGATGCTGAAACATTGGTTGCAAGGACAAGCATTTATTATTTTTAAAATTGGATGGCGCCTTTGAAGAATGTAACCCTGCACTATTGCATTTTTACATTGTACTTGGTTGTAATTCAAACATTTTTAATTTCTGGCCACCTACATGCATCAACCCTAGAGTTTAGAATTTTCAAGTTCCTTTTCTCAATGGCCTTTCCAAACGAACACATGGTAACTATTAAAAATACCAGCTCACTGGCAAGAATAGAATTGCATATGTCAGATACTAAGGTTTTTGGAGAATTGAGAAATGCAATGTGGAGATTGGAAGTGGAGTGACTGTGGATTCCCAACTGGACTGTTAATATACAAGAAACTAAACAGAGACAGGGGAATAAGGAATTGTTAAAGAGTGAGACCAGACTGGAGCATGTAACACTTGGCAATACTAGGGATGAGCAATGAAGAAATCAGTCATCTGACCTGGAAATTAAAGCACAGTGAGTTATTCAGCTCTGTCACGTAGTATTACAGGTACTACTAAGATTAGGAAACAGCCAGGGTAGTTCTCATAACCACTGATATAATATTCTCTCAGTCAGTCTAAAACCCTTGAGTGCCTCTGTCAGTGAACAGTGAAAGTGAGTGTTGAGCAGCCAGGACCACTTTTTGAAGTGTTTGCTGCCCCTTCTCAGGAAGACAATGAAACCATAAGCTGTTCAACACACTTTTATTTGGTGATGCCTGTTTCTGCAAACATTGAATCCAGTTCCTCATCTGAATCCTCCATCTACGTTTAGTTTCACGGCTCTATTCTTCATCACCTAAGCCTTGATTGAGTATGGAATTAATCAGTCTGTCAGTTGGAACAGACTGCACCCATGTGCTGTGGAGTCTGTCAGTTGGAACAGACTGCACCCATGTGCTGTGGAGTCTGTCAGTTGGAACAGACTGCACCCATGTGCTGTGGAGTCTGTCAGTTGGAACAGACTGCACCCATGTGCTGTGGAGTCTGTCAGTTGGAACAGACTGCACCCATGTGCTGTGGAATCCTAGTACAAAGCACCTGTGGTCGACCTTTGCATCCACATAATCCTGACAGAAGAAACAAGTCTTCTGAATGCTGGCCTGATAAATCCTCAATAGGAAGACCATCTAGTTCTAATGCTGTTTTAGAAAGGTAGTTTCAGATGCAACATAGTCCCCCTGACTGCCCTCTTTGCTTCAACAAAATGCCCTTTTCACTGAAAGTGAGGGTTCCTGTACACCTGGACACAACCTAGCCCTTTCCCCAAGACTATTGTCTTATACTTTTTTTTCTTTCCTACCCCAATGTTTCCTTTTCCTATTTTTATTTTCATTGCGTTATACAGCTCAATTGTTGTCAATCCTTTCTTTTCAACTTTCTGTCCCGCTGCAGCCTCTACCCTTCACCTCTGCTTCACATTCTCTATTGTCTCTGCTACTCTTCTCCCATTCTAGGACTCTCTTTTCAGGGCAGACCTCCCGCACCTGCCCCCCACTTTGTCTATTTCTCTATCAATTTTGTCTTTTCCTTTTCTTCATGAGGCCTCGTCCTCTCACCCTTTCTTCTGTTCGGCTAATGGTAGACATAATAATCAAGTAACCGTCACGTTTTATTTATTGACTTTCATGATTATACCCTCCTCTCATTGCCTTTTACATTGTCAGTTAATGTTTCATTTCATGTCCTCTTAATAATTGTAAGAATTTTTTGTATTTTGTATTTTCTTTTTAATATTGGCTCTGCAAATTGAATACTGTATTCAGTATAGATTTTGGTTTTCTCAAAAATCATTTTTATCTTTTGTGTTTTATCATATTTGAGATTTGAGCTTGTATAATTAGGATTCCGTCCTGACATAGAGATCTGGGCTACTGTCCCATTTATTAAAAAGATCTTAACCAGATGCCTTGCTTGCAGGACGTATTGAGCCCTTCCCTCACTTGCTAAAATCTTCAAACAATCTTTGGTTTAACAGCGCTCTATTCATCTAGAGACTTGTAATAGTCTTATTATCTTTGCCACCTGCTGCCACATTTAGAGTCGGCCCTCCTATTGGCAGTCTTTCTTCCCATCTCCCCAAAGAGATTACAACATCAATGGCGGCAACTGCTTTGGTGGAGACATAAAACAATATCCACAGGTCTCCCGTTCTATGAAGATATGACAGACTTGTTGTCACTTAGACATTTGTGGACTTTTCCTGTCCTGAACAGATATGATTTTTGTGGCAGTCTGGGAATGGAAAAATGCTCTAAGTAGGGCAGACCCACAAGTCACTCTTGCAGACATTATGTCTGCTAAGATGGTTTTCCCATTAGTTGAGCTGTTGGTGGTTCTGCCATTGGAATGCGATAAATTGTTGGACGTATAGCTGCCAATCTTTGGTGGGTGTCTATTACTATCCACCTGTTACCCCTATACCTTAATCTGTCAGCCCTCCTAAATATTTGGAATGACACTAAAATAACTGAGCCTGATAAACTTTGAGTGCAGGTCTCTCTGAAACATTGCACGGCCGAACATATTTTCAACCAGCCACTTCAGCACGTTTGATTTGACTAAATGCTTCTGAAATAATGATTGTGCTGGTGTCAAGAAATCTTCTAAAAGGTCATGCTTGAGGGAAACTGCTTCCGCTCTTTCTTGGGAAAGAGATGCTACTCAAACTGAAAGTTACAGATCTCTGGCTATGACTGAGTCTGAACCAATTAATCCTTACTCCCCAGATCCTGCACCTCATAAGGAGGGCCTAGCTCTAATCTATTGAAAATCTGTCCTCATACCATTCATGATGGTATGATGAGTGCCCTGTTCTGTAGCAAGTTTCTGAGCAGTCTGCTCACTGGATGGCCTAATGTTTCCTGCCTAAAACAAGGGTGGTGTAAAATTTGCATTTAGAATCTGAAAGCAATATTATGGTTCAGGGACCAAACAGGTTCTCCGTGCATTGTATGTAACATAGCCTGTCTTATATACAAATCCTATTCCTCATAAACTTATATTAAAAATCAAAATGTATGTTCCGGGCTGGGCCCTTTGATCAACAAACCAAGGCCTGCTTGTGACTCTGAAAATGAAACTGGCTGGTGTTGGAAACCCTACTTGTGTTATAGACACCAATATGGAATAGTCTTCCAGTGCTCTTAAAGCTATAACAGAACTATAGCAATTCCTCAAGCACCATATGTGCATCTACACCTTTGTGTCCCAATTTACACCTCTCCATTGGTGTTGAGACAGCAAGGCTGGGAGCGATCAGCACTACAAATATACTTGCCACCTTTCAGTTCTTCCATCTGTCCTTGCTGTTGGAAAGGGGAAGGACCGTGCCCTTCAGCACTCTTCAGTAATGTACACAGAAACCAGTGCCTTGGAATCTCAGGGCAAGACTGCATGTTATTGTCTTAAAATGTATTCTCCGGCCTCTAGAACTAAAATAACAATGATAAATGAGTTGGTTATGCCACAGCTCGGGCAGTAGTGACAGATCAATAAAGACCCTACGGTTAAGACTGCTAGAGCTGTGAATGCTTCACTCTTTACGTGAAGGCCTGCTTGGCTTCTTACGTCTTGTCTACACTGTCACATACAAGGAATAGTATTTGACTTAGTTTGACCATAAAACCTTTCTCCTGCTATTTGTGGCATCCTGTAAAAGAGCATAATTTGAGTCGTCAAAGCAAAACCTTTTAAGTGTGACCTTGAAGTCCGCTTATCAGTATGTATGTCTTCACAAAATGTTAATATTTGTCAAGTAGCCATCTAATGGAAAAGAAACTGTAATTTCCTCCACTATTGCAACCAATCCAGATTAATAGTCATGTAATCAAATTTATAGTTTCCTAGTAATAATAAAATTAGATACCCGGACCGCAACAATAGTAATAACATTTTGTAATTGTCTTTACTAATACACATAAAGCAGGGTTTGCTGAAGAGACTTAGTATTTATCCAGAGACCTACATTTATAGTTGGAAGGAATCTGCAATTTCCAAGCATTTTTTTCATCAGTTCATTACATGTTGTGGTCTCATTGAAAACAGAGTGACAAAGGTCACTATTACCTGGTAGAGAGCCTCTTGTATCTCAAAATGTAAAATGGCTGGTGGAGTACAGACCCCTGACCGACTTAAAGCCGATTTTGCATGAGAATAAACAACATTGAAATATGTGTACATTTCACTGTGGGCATCTGTAGGGCAACAAGGTGGGCATGGTTGGTCTCATGGTCTTTGTAAGCACTATTTCCTTCATCCATCTTCTAGAAAGGATGTGTTTTTTGACCAGACTGATGAAAAGGAAGAATAACGGCAGAAACAAATAAGGGGAAACTACCTTAGTGATGATTCCGTTATTGTTAGACCTTGGTCTCTCACCTTCACAACATCTACCTACCCATTTGCTCCTGTCTGATCATGTGCTGAGCTTCAGCTTTGTATGTTGGATAAAGCAAGCAGAAACTGGGTGGGAATAGCTAGTGGAGATAGCATGCATGCAGTTACTCGAGTCTGAGGTCCACTAAAACTTTTAAAATTACATTTACTTTTGAAAAGTTTTTCATTGTTCTGTCTGGAACTGAATCAGATGCCCAACTATTTGTTAAGGAGGGTAAACAAGAGCTGATCTTGCCATAATCTCCAAGTAATTAACATGCAGCACCCACTTGGCACAGAACTCTTGCAGAAGCAAGATTCAGTACAGGGTTGCCATAGAAAATGTAAATAGTTTGCTAACTACAAGAGCAGCAGAATGACCTCAGATTTTGTAACTCATGAAACAACCGTAGGAATGTTTAGGCTACTTGGAGACACTGATCTAATGGCTGCAGAGGTGTTTCGTTGACAAACTGTTCAGGGACAGTGCACTTGTAGGAACAAAGACTTTGAATTTGTTCAGTGCTACTGGTAAAAGACGCATTCCGTGTACCTAGTACGGCTCGCTCACAGGTGCTTTAATCTGACAACCTTCTCAAGATATGAGAGAAGACCACCTAGTCAGCCAAGACACCCTCCCTCTCCCCCCGCCCCATGTACTCTAGTAAATGAAGTTGTTCACAAAAGACTTGCAAACGGGTCAAGTCTAGCGTACTGTCTAGAAGACATGGCATGAAAGATAGAGCCCTATTAACTTCACAGGTTCAGAAAGCTCTCCCTCAGCTGCATGGTGTCTAAAGCAGGTTCCTGCCAGTATGCTTCTCTTAATTGTGTGCTGCCTTTTACCCCTTGCATTTGTTTTTATTGTCTTCTGCTTCTTTGTAGGATCTGTCGCATGCAACCATCGAGATGTACACGAGCATTGGACGTATGCGCTCCGCCAGACTTGTGGGGAAGGACTTGGCAGAATTCTACATGTAAATGGAACCTCCCTTTCCTGTGTTCAGTTCACCAACTCTTTAGTGATTCATTTTTTGCCTTAGGTTATAGACTGTGCCTGTTTGGTGGCGAAGCACAAGCATCCAGTATATGTTGTCTGCCTTGTATCAAGGATGGAGTAAATCACATGGTAAAGGCGGGTAAGAGGGACTGTGCTTAAACTCAGATAAAGGTGGTGGATTGGCCTTGTGAAGGAAAAATGGCCGCTGGAATGTATTTTTTGTGAAATTAGATTCTTCGCTAGTCTGGTCTATATATTGTCTGGCAGAATATGAATTCTCCTGCCATTATCATCAAGTTTGTCAATTTGGCTGGAGAGAATAGAAATATTTTAAAAGGCTACATATATATTCACCCTAAAAAGGCATGAGGTACAAGAACTTTTTTCTAAATGATATAATGAGAAATTATATTGTTCAAAATGGTACACTTGCTCAGTTTTCCACTACTAGACCTATTCAGACATTTATTGAGATGTTATTGATGATCTGTTTGGAGTATATTGGGAAAATAATCTTTTTGGGCTCAATCTTATCCATACTTTCTCCGGTAACAGTTTCCATTTGTCCCAAAAGAGACAAATTCAAATTTATCAGAACAAAAGACAAAGGGAGTTATTACCAATCTTACAAAAAGCCATTAAAATGTCTTAAGGATACAGTCTATACAATCTTTCTATCTCGTACATAGTAAAATATTGACATCCGAATGATTTACATAACATTTAATACAGTTCTCACAAGGCATTTAAGAAGGACAGAAATTGCTATTCTCTTCGTTACTGCACTCTGTCTTCCACTCGTTAATATCAGTGAGCACGAAATGGCGTGTCAGAGTGTTTGTTTTTTCCTGCTTACCTAAACCTTTCTCAAGACAAAACAAACATGCACACCCTAGAAATGCAATTGCTATGATTCTCTGCTCTAGAACTTGTATTTATACAAACGTATGGTTTTAGAAAGCTGGTACTTGTAGTCGATCATATTCTGGAATGGTGGGATCTTTCTGCACCGGCCCGCCTCGTGTTGTGACTGTAGGCATCCTAGTATCCATAGGGCCTTCAGTCAGAAGGGGCAGAGCAACTTGAATCATATAATTTTACAGCGGCAAGATAGCTGCATAATTTAGGATAGTCCATATTATTTACCATTCGCAGATTCTACGGATTTAGGAAAAACAAAATCTAGCTCAAAGAGCTCTGAAGTTACGTAAGATGCGGCCTGAAAAAATGTGAATGCTGCTTTAGATAGCCGTTAGTAGCTACCTACTTTTCATTATGTGACTAGTGCATTCAAAACAAGCACAGTCCTTGGCGTGTCCGCATCAGATATGTGGTGGTCTGGTTGGCAGTTCATGAGTTTATGCAGCAGTCCTCTGGAGATGTTTTTGATCTTTGAAATCTTTGGTTTCACTTGTAATTTCAATGCCTGTTACATCTTGATGTTCTATTAGCAGTCATTTATAACAGTGTAGTCGTAATTTGTGAAATGCATGCTTCCAGCAACCTCACATTGACCTTGACGGGCATATGTTGAAGCAAACTGGCCTGGCCAGAATAAACAAGATACATAATTTATTGAAGGAAGATTGCATGTAGTTTTGTGTTTTCGTAAGAGCAATATTTGGTATGTTTTTCATAAAGCAATATACTCGTGAGAAGGAGTAGAGAAATGGCCAAGGTCAATAGTAATACAATGATATTCTATGTTTTATTACATGACACAACTCCTTAATTATTGGTGAATAATATTTAGTATGGTATCAGTTGCGTGGACAGAGTTTGTTCTAAACTGAAGATCTATATTTGGTAAAGTATTGATATTAGTTTTGTATCAAAATCTAAGAGCCTTAAAATAGAGAATAATTTTTAAATAATTTTTAAATAATTTTAAAAAGTGGCAATAACTGAACTGCACTGTTTGCCTATGCTTACATTATACACTGAATCCAAGTGCCATATAATTCAGACCAGACAGTTTGGTCTTGTGTTTCTCATAAATCCATTGATTCTGAACCTGGGGACCTTGCACTTCATGACTTTTAGAGACCCTGGTAATCAAGCATGTGCTGCTTTCTCTCTACCAAGTCTGCAAGCAATGGCTATTCTCAGTACCCAGAAGCTCGCTAGTAATAGTTTCCCCTTCGTTACACAAGTTACAGATGTTACATATCTGCAGTGATTGTAAATTCCATCCATACAAGCAGGCCACGGTATATCTAATCATTTCCAAGCACTTAACTTACAACCAGGTAACATCATAGTGTGGTATTAATATGAACAATTCTATTTTTTTTTTTTGACAGGAGGAAAAAGGGTCCTCAAAAAGCAGAAGCTTACCTTCAAGGAGCTCTGAAAACCTACCTGGCCGAGGGCTGGGCGCTGCCCATCACGCACACAAGAAAACAACTTGCCGAATGTCAGAAGCAACTTGGCCAAACTGAAAAGTATCCTCTTTGGAAATCTTCTGTTCTCCAATTCCCAAAACTCTAGTTCAATCACAAAAATCGTCCTCTCCTTTTATAAGATGAGTGCTTCCCTACTGGTTGAAATGCGAGAAGCTTAAATCCCCCCTTACTCCTATTTGAGAAGACCCACTCTAATCAAGCCGCAAGATTTAGCCTCCGCTTTTATAGTTTGGCAGTTTCCTACTCCACCCTTACCGTACTCCTCTTTTTTTTGCATTGTATTATATGGGCATTTATATAGCGCTTATTACCTTGGACGAGACATTGAAGCGCTTTGTGGGAAGTAGTGCGCTATTCTAAAATCCAGTGTTGGAGGTTAATTCAGTGATTATTGGTTTCAGTCATGCGTTCTCGAATCGCTCCATGTGTGTAGGCTTATTTCTTTGAAGTGATACTAATGGCACCTAAGCATGGTCAGTAAGCAGGACGTTTGTGAATGTATGCAGTGTAGCTGCGGGGTGATAGGATAGATGAATTTAGACGATCGACATCTAACAGTCATGCAATGTCTAGTCTAACCCTTATGACGGCTTATTAGCTAAGGGCTGAGAGAGGAGCAATTAACAGGAGATGCATTTAAACCAGGGGTCGCGCATTCTGAATAAGGGGAATTAGGATGAGAGTAGGTCATCCACGAGTAGATGGGTAAGGAGAGCGGAGTTACAGAAAGAGTAAAAGGTCCTTACTAATTACAAGCAGGGATTTAGGGCTCTGTTGTGAAAAGAGGCCTTTCATGGGCATCATGCACATAAGAGAAAGAGTAAGTGGAAATGACAATATCAAGCGCCAAGTACTCCTATTTGGGGTGCTGAAGTACTTGACTGCATGGGTAACAAGTTACACTGTGCAGGATTTTGTTTGGAAGAATGTTGCTGTTGTCTTTGTTTTTTTTTGCAATATGAGAAGTGTTTCCATCTCATGTGTGACGGCCACAAGGCACAGTTATCGTTTTACTGGATGCAACGTTTACCGGTTCGATGGATGACGAACTGTGAGAAATACCTATGCACAGTTCATGGCCTGTGGTATGCTGGCAGCTTTAATGAGTTGTTCTGGTCCGTTTATTGTTGTAAGGTTTATTAACCCACTTACCTATCTTAATTAGAATACAAGCTAGCAACATAAGAGTTAGAGGCAATACTCTGCTGCCAGGACGTTAATTCTCCAATCTTTTTTATGATGAGTGAAACTTGTAAACTGAGATTACACGCTGCTCTTTGTAGCAAGTGCATTAACCGTCTGAGCTACCTTTCCATTGAAACACCCTGATACTGGCTGGATACACAGGCATTTGTATTAGGTACCTTAACACCCTAAGCTATGCTAAAATGCAGACTGTGGCCAGTCAGGCAAGTCAGAACAGCTTTGCAATTGCATTTTACTAAGTTGCCGATTATTTTAGGGGCAGACTTTGTAAAAGGAAAAATAATAAATGTCTATCGAATGGTGATTAACATGCATACCCTAAGTGGTCTGTGATTGACTTAGGTTCTCATCACTCTGCCCACTCATGTTCTGCTTTTTCCCCCAGCTCCTACTTTGTGGATTCCTGGAGTCTTTTTTCCTTTCCAACAATACCTGAAAGTGTTGGATATCCATCTTCTGGTCCTCTTGTCTTATAATTTCCTCTTCTCTCTCTCTCCCCTCTCTGCTGCTAGGAATGTACTTGTGTGCTCTGGCACATGAAAAATGTCCACCTAATCTACTTGTACTAATGTCTTTTTTGGATACTTTATGTTCATTTCCATTAACCTGGCGCATTAGCTATCTTCAGACTAGCAGTCTCTTAGCTGGCGATACTCATCTGACCGAGAGTGAACGTGCTCACTTCTGTTCGGAAATACTCAACTTTGCCACCCAGCATGCTCATAACCAAGGTAAGTGTGATGTTGATCCCTCGTCCTGAGGCAGCTCAGTGCCAATATTCATGTTGTTTGTTCTGCTTTGTGCGAATCCCCATTACGTAGAATTAATTGTCAAGATTTTTACATCTTACACTTTTTACTTCAGAGGTCCAATTCCAGGGAAGACCCAGATTGCTCAAATGCATCACTCCTTGCATCTGCACCTCTACCTGTATGTTTTATGTTGATGCAGTTTGCTTTTCCTGAAAGCAGGCTTCAGTCTTGCCCAGGAATTCTCAGGGTGCCAGGAAGCACGAGTAAACTCTAGCCAAACACCACGGACGTGCTTAGAGACACAACTGACCGGATAGGAGTAGTCCTGGTTTCTTTCATAAGCATGGAGATAG
This sequence comes from Calotriton arnoldi, assembly GCA_963921515.1. Taxonomy (NCBI): domain Eukaryota; kingdom Metazoa; phylum Chordata; class Amphibia; order Caudata; family Salamandridae; genus Calotriton; species Calotriton arnoldi. The sequence continues at coordinate 984,134 of CAWUFW010002007.1, forward strand.
CTCCCAATGTGCAGGATCTTGGAAAACATCCTGGAAAACATTTTAAATACTGCAATGTTTCAATTTTAAAATACATTTGATAGAAAAAAATCATACTCATCTAACCTGTCGCATATTCTGTATTTTGATTTTTAAGTTAAATACAGTTATCTTTAAAACTGACTGTTGGAAAGTGGGCTATTGGTTGAGTGGGGTGTAAACCTTCTCAAGCAACAACCATAATCCTTGTCCAAAAGTCACTTACTTAACCTGTGCTTAACCCTCTGGTAGCTTGGCACAAAAGCAGTCACGCTTAATTTAGAGGCAATGTGTCAAGTATTTTGTGCAGCACACAAACGGTAATAAAGTGAAAACACAACACAATAAAAATCCCAAACCAATTTAGAAAAATAGTGTTTTAATAAATAATTTAAGACCAAAATTACAAAAATCTAATCAGTAGAACTGGAGATATTGAATTTTAAAGGTTTAGATAAAAATAGCACCAAAAGGCGCAAAGCGCCTACTGAGGGTATCTGCTCATGCTGGACCGGGGCAAAGTTGCAAGTTCAGGCTGGCCACGAAGGAGCGCGGGCCCGGCTCAGGGCCAAGTTTGACCTGCTGAGAGTTATACTTTATATCCTTGGTGCAAGGTCTACGTGGAGTTGCTTTGCGAGGCTTCGTGTAGTCTAGCGTCTATTCCGATGAGGCTGTACAGCAAGGCTTTGCGTCACTCTGTGTCAGTTCTGATGAAGCCTTCAGCTGCACAACGATGCTCTGCGTGGCTTTGTGCCGCTTCGAGACAGATTTAACAGAACCTTCAGTTGGGCCCGGTGGTGGTCTGTCTGCCAGCTAAGGGTCCAGGACTTGGAGAGACACCTCTTGGGAGTAGCAACGGCCAGCACTGCTCAGGCAGGTCCTGATCAGCTGGGCAGTTGCAGTGAGGCCTCTGGAGCTTATTTCCCTGTAGCTCAGAATAAGAGGTCAGCCAGCTGACCCTAGCAGTCACTCTGGTAGACTTGTGTTCAAGGAGATGGTCCTCTCTCTTTAAAGCTGCATGACAGGCTTCAAACAGGAGGGCAGTCCTCTGTAGAACAAGGTAGGGCTCAAGCAGCATAGCAGTCCTCTGAGAAGTGAGGCATGCCTCAAGCAGCTGGTCAGCCCTCTGAAGTACAAGGCAGTCCTTCTGATGTCTTCCATGGGTCTAGTAGTGCACTGAAGGGTAGGCCCAAGGATCCAGTATTTATACCTGGTACCAGCCTTTGAAGTGGGAGAAATGTCTAGACTTGCCCCCCTCCCCAAACACACATACACCTAGTTCTGGAATTTCGTAGCTCCCCTGTCCGAGCTCCAAGGGGTCTAGAGTGACAATGAACTGACTTTGAGTGTGCTGTGGCAGCCCCTTTGAAATGTAAGTGGGGCAGGAAACAGCTTTGTCCCTTCCATCCTGGCAGGATGGCGCATTCTCCTAACACCTAGTCCCCCCTTTGTCTCATTGTCTGGAAGGAATACAGAAAGGCCATCAGCCAACTACACCCAGTCATGTGACCCGGGACACAGGCTGCAGGCAACAAATGGTTAGGACAAGGAAATACCAACTTTCTAAAAGTGGCATTTTCAGAATTGTGACTTAAAATACACCTTTACCATCAAAGAGTGCTTTAAATTACAATTCATTTGAGTGTACACATGACATCTAGCTGCTCCCAAACAAAGGTTATCACATATTGAATGTAATAAGGTAACCCAATGTTATCCAATGGGAGAGATAGACCTTACATTAGTGAAAAACAAATTTAGGAGTTTTTCACTACTAGGACATTTAAGACTTCAATCAATCAGTGGCTTATATAGCGCGGCTACTCACCCGAGGGTCTCAAGGCGCGGGGGCTGGTCCCTCTGGGGGTAGGATCATTGGAAGAGCCAGGTCTTCTTGAATTGGGTCAGCGACGCGCATTGCCTGAGGTGGAGAGGCAGGGTGTTCCAGGTCTTGGCGGAGAGGTAGGAGAAGGATCTTCCTCCGGTTCTGGTCTTGTGGGTCCTGGTGAAGGCGGCTAGGGCGAGCTGGGCGGAACGGAGTTGTCTGGAGGGCACGTGGAATGCGAGTCGGTGGTTCAGGTATGCTGGTCCTTTGTCGTGGAGAGCTTTATAGGCATATGTGAGGAGCTTGAAGGTGATTCTCTTGTTGACTGGGAGCCAGTGGAGTTGTCGTAGGTGTTAAGAGTACATTTCCAACATTTTACATACACTGCACCCTGCCCTATGGGCTTTTTAGGGCCTACCGTAGGAGTGACTTATTTGTATTGAAAAGGAAGGTTTAGGCCTTGCAAAAGGTTTATTTTGCCAAGTCGAATTTGCAGTTTAAAAACTGCACACAGGCTGCAATGGTTGGCCTGTACAATGTTTTAAAGGGCTACATAAATGGGTGATACAAAAAGTGCTGCAGGCCCACTGGTAGCATTTAATTTACAGGCCTTGGGTACATATTGTACCACTTAACTAGGTACTTATAAGTTAATTAAATGTGCCAATTGGATGCCAGCCAATTTTACCATGTTTAAAGTGTAGAGCTCATGCACTTTAGGACTGGTTAGCAGTAGTAAAGTGCACAGAATCTTAATGGCAACAAAAACGAAAATCTGAAAATAGGAGGGTGAAGGTAAAAAGTTTGGGGATGACACTTCAGAGAGGGCCAAGTCCAACACTGACAAAGGAATCTTTCTGACAGAAAATCATAATACTATGTTGAAAAGGAAAAACTAAGCATGAAATAATGCAAACAAGGCACCAAAGTGAAATTTTCACTTTTACACTTTAAGCAAAATAAACTGCAGTGTCTGGTGCAGTCTTTGGGTATTTCACATTTGCGAAACGTGCTAAAGTAAGTCGCATTCCCTGCACACTCATGCCATCTGGTATTAGAGGCAGATGTTGCAAGTTATTTTTTCTTTCTTTCAAAGACGCAGTTTTGGAGTCAAGGTGACTCATGATACCCCCCCTTTGCCCCTGTAATGCACCCAGACTCAACCTTAGATTGTTTTCCACCAGTGGGTTTGGACGTTGTCTTTGAGTTCTCTGCTACCAACGATGAAAACTTCCCCTTCGAGACACCAGGAAGCTCACTTTTAGGATCCTCGGACCTTGTACAGCCATCAATGCTTGAGAGCCAAATCATACTGAAAAATCCAGGACCGGTCTGACTCGTGTGGAATGAGGTTATGGAGAAAAGACCTAACTGTAAAAACAAGTTTCTTCGGTCAGACCAGCATTGCATCCGCAACATCTGCCTCACGAGGGACCATGACAAGTCTGCTTGTTTGACCTGTAAAGAATTTCATTATGAATAGGGATGGACAGTAGGCACATTACAGGATGCAGCGCCAAGGCTCCCCAGAGCTACCATCTGTTCTGTGCATCGAATGCACTTATTCTGATGGCAAATGGGGCGGGTCCTCTGGTAGACCCATGGGAGATGGAGTCCCAAGGATGTATTTTCTAATCTTCTATGTTTCTCTCTGAAACGCACCCACAGGGCTAAGACCACACCTATGGTTTCACACACATCTCATACCAACGTTCTTCCCTCCAGGGATTGACTTTGACCAGGACATCGGCTTCAAGGCAAGGAATGGCCAGAGAGTGCAATAACACTGACTTCAAACCCCTTTTGAAGATATCTCAACTGTTGATGCCACCCACTGCTCTGCAATTCAAGAAGCCTTAAAAGATCTGAAACAGGTTTCCCAACCTAAAATGCCACCAGTCTCTTAATGGCACCATAACATCGTCCTTACATGACTTTTGGAGCCTTCATTTGAACCGCTACACTCTTGTCCATTGTTGTTCCTTCCCTAGAAAGTGGTTTTCCTCGTTGCTATCACTTCCCTCCACAGGTTAACTGAACTGCAAGTTTAATAGCTGAAAAGTCATTTATCCAAGCGCAGAAAGGTCTGTTCCTCCTTGGAGAACGTATGGACCATATTTCCATGCAGAAGCAGACCACTTATCCACAATACCTCGGTCTTATCAGAATTAAGTTGGAGGCAGTTTCCTTCTGTCCAGTATGCCACTTTGTTGAATCAAGAGAGTTGATCTTCAGGATCAGTTGTGTTATGCATAACACCTGCTGGATAAGTTGAATGAGAGAATGTCTGCCAAAGGATCTTCATAGACATTAAATAACGTGGTTTAGTGAGGACCCCAGAAAGACACTGGAGTAAAGTTTTTGGTGTTACCCTAAATGAAGGCAGATAGTCTGGCTAAGGAACAAATCCAATCCAGTTCTGCCCTTTTAATCCTAACACTTTACAGCCTTTCCAGCATTGTGGCATTACATACTGTATCAAAGACTGCTGACAGGTCGAGTAAGATCATTGCACAGCGCCACCGTGATCTAATATAATCCGAAGACCATTGAGAACAGCAACGGGTGCAACCCCGGTTCATGACAATTTCGGAACCCTGTGTGAAAGGGATTGAGAAGAGCGCTGGACTTCTCAGTAAGCTGAGACGTTACTTGTTTTTGTGCTAATTTTGTACAGTATGAAAGAAGAGCTGGGCTGGTAGGTGCTCGGTATTGATGTGTTCATTGTAGATTGGTTTAGAAGAGGGATCTTACAAACGTTCTTGCTCAGCCTGCGCGTTTGTTAGAAATGGGATCTCTAGTTGGCAAGGGCTTGCACCTTTGTCCAAGTAGGGACCCTTCTTCCTAGTCAGGGTAAGGGTGTTACACTCGTGAAGTAACCCCTGCTCACCCTCGTGGTAGCTTGGCACGAGCAGTTAGGCTTAATTCAGAGGCAGTGTGTAAAGCATTTGCACATAACCAACAGTAATACAGTGTAAGCACTACAAACGGACACCACACCAGTTTAGAAAAATAACCAATATTTTATATACTCAAGACAAGACCAATTACGACAAAAATCCACAATACTATACTTTAAGAATGAATACTTTATACGGTAACTTCTTCTTTGCAGGAATAGCACAAAAGCAAAGTTCGTACGAGTCGGTAGCTCCGTCCGAGCCTACCGCGATGCTGAAAACCACAGAGTCTAACAGTTCCAGCCGACCGCGTCGATACGGGCCAGCAGAGTCGTGAACAGACTCGGTCACAGTACCTTTCTCGTTGTGGCTGGTACGGAGTGTACGAGCCGGTCGGCGATCGTCGCGGTTGCGGTGCAAGACGGAGCGATGCAAGGTGCGGTGTCCCTCGATGCGGTGCAGGCAGCGGCTCGATGAGCGTCGTGCAGACGGAGTCGGTGAGTCCAAGGCGTGTGATGCAGGGTGGGACGATGCTCGATGCGGTGCTGACAGGTTGCGATGCAGGCGACCAAGCCGGAGTGCGGGAGCTGGCGTCGGACAGCGGTGCGAGTCGGAGCGGTGCGTCGCAGACGTGCGAGCGGTGCCCCAAATGCGGTGCGGTCACGACTCTTGAGCCAGTTGCAGTGACCGCGTCGGTCGGGTCCGGCTGGTTCAGTGAAGCGATGCGATGCGAACTGCGGTGCCCACAGGTCACGGTGCAAGCAGCGGCTCGGTGTTGGCGGCGTTGGACGTCGCCCACGGTGAGACCAGGGTTGCGATGCGAAGCGGGGCGATGCGGTCTGCGGTGCAAACAGGTCACCGGCCAGGGATGGATTCGGTTGACGGAGTCGGTTGCAGTTCCCTTCCTCTGTGGCAACTGAAACAGCGTTCCAGAAGCGGTACCCAGAGGCTTGTGAAGTCTTTGTAGTCCCTGAGACTTCTTAACAGGAGGCCAGCTCGGTTTCAGGCCCTTGGAGATACTCAGCACAAGTTTGTAGAAAGTTCAGTCCAGTCCTTTCACTGCCCAAGGCAGAAGCAGCAGCTGCAGGCCAACCCAACAAAGCAACAACACAGCAAAGGGGCAGTACTCCTCCTGGCAGCTCTTCCAGCTCTTCTTCTTGGCAGGTTCCTTGATTCCAGCGAGATCCAAATTCATGGGGTCAGGGCCCCAATATTTATATCCCAAATTCCTTTGTTCTCTGAAGGCAGAGAGGCCTTTGCCTAGTCCAAACCAGTTCTGGAGCACTCTGTTGACAAGTCTCCGTCCCTTCTTTCAGTGAGTAGGCCAGGGACATCAGACGCACCACAGGAGGTGGAGCCAGCATTGTGGAGGGAAGGCACTGTCCTATTCAGGGCCCAGGTGCGACCCCTCCCACCCATCTACATGTAGATCTTGCTATTCAGCCCTGCGCTGACTCACCCTGTCTCCTGGCATCCCCCAGCCCCTGTCACTCACACTCCAGACAAGGAATACACAACCTCGCAGAGGCAGGCTTGGATGGTTAGACAAGAAAATACCCACTTTCTAAAAGTGGTATTTTCAAACCCAGAATGTTAAAACCAACTTCACTAAAAGATGCATTTTATCATTCTGAGTCCAGGCATACTAAACTCGAATTTCTACCATGTTCCCGGGGTCAGTTAGGATTATAAGCTGTAATAATCAAAACTGCCCGTTCTGGCCTAGGGGGAACAGGTAGCCTTGCAATAGTGAAAAACGAACTAGGCTGTACTTCACTATCAGGACATGCCGCACACACCAGGGCATGTCCTACCTTTCGCGTACAGCGCACCCTGCCCACAGGGGTACCTTGGGCCTACCTTAGGGGTGACTAACATGTAGCAAAGGGAAGGTTTAGGGACTTGCAAGTGTGTGCACTTGCCAAGTCGACATGGCAGCCCCAGGCTGCGCACAGGCTCTGCGATGGCAGGCCCGAGTTACACTTTACGGGCTGTTTGCGTGGGTGGCACAATCCAGTGCTGCAGCCCACCAACAGCATTTGGTCTATAGGCCCTGGCACTCGCAGTGCACTTTACAAGGGACTGACAGATAAACCAAATAGGCCAATCATGGAAACACCAATCCATAACACATTTTATACAGGAGCACTTGCACTTTCCCACTGGACCGCAGTGAGGAAAGTGCGCAGAATCATTACACCAGCAAAACCAGAGTCAAAACCGGGAGGTCAGAAAGCAAAAAGTCAGGGGAAACACGCCAAAAGATGCCAAGTCTAACAGCGTTTGAGATCTGATTGTGCATTCTTAGAGTGTGCACTTTTTATGCCCGCACTCACAATTAAATGAGTGATAAAGCAAGCCTGCTTAAGGTGAAAGCTGGTTAGGCATGTGTAGACAATGTCTTGTATCTCAAAATGATATTGGACTATTTTGTTACTTTGTTCTAATCATTGTGACTATCTCAGTTGGTCCTCTGATGGAGAACGAAGTTGCTTACTTTTTAACCTAGTCCTTTTATTAAAGGTATCTTCTATGAACTGATACAATTCTAACTAAGAGTGTAGTTGGAATTTAGTAACTCATATCCTTTCTCAGACCTTCCCATCAAAATGAGCAGCACGAACAAACACTGGACTCAGTGTTATTTGAGTTCTGTGCTTCCTTAAAGTGGTAGTGTGGAAATTACTCCCTACAGCTGATGCCAGGCTCCACTAGTCACTTTTTTCCCCATTTGTACGTGATTTAAATTGCCTGTTCTTGTCTCGTATTTCAATGTTAATTGAATTCAAGCTTTAAGTGTTGCCTCTACTTGGACATGCTTTCTGTGCTACATTCGATGGATCCAGGCATTCCAGAGAACTGATATTCTAAGTAACTGTGGCTTCCTGCATGGATTTGGGTGAGCACAGGCCTCACAGTACAGCTGGCTCCTGATTCTTGGCCCCGGCTTCGATGAGCACAGGCCTCACAGTACAGCTGCTTCAGCTGGCTTCTGATTCTATAGGCCCTGCCTTGGATGAGCACAGGCCTCACAGTACAGCTGCCTCAGCTGGTTTCTGATTCTGCGGCCCCGCCTTCGATGAGTACAGGCCTCACAGTACAGCTGGCTCAGCTGGTTTCTGATTCTGCAGCCCCGCCTTCAATTAGTACAGGCCTCACAGTACAGCTGCTTCAGCTGACTTCTGATTCTGCTGCCCAGCCTTCGATGAGCACAGGCCTCACATACAGCTGCCTCAGCTGGTTTCTGATTCTGTGGCCCAGCCTTCGATGCGCACAGGCCCCACAGTACAGCTGCCTCAGCTGGTTTCTGATTCTGCGGCCCGCCTTCGATGAGCACAGGCCTCACAGTACAGCTCCCTCAGCTGGTTTCTGATTCTGTGGCCTAGCCTTCGATGAGTACAGGCCTCACAGTACAGCTGGCTTCTGATTCTGCGGCTAAGCTTTCGATGAGCACAGGCCTCACAGTACAGCTGCTTCCGCTGATTTCTGATTCTGTGGCCCCGCATTCGATGAGTACAGGCCTCACAGTACAGCTGCTTCAGCTGGCTTCTGATTCTGAGACCCAGCCTTTGATGAGCACAGGCCTCACAGTACAGCTGCATCTGAAAGAAAGACGTTAGTTATAGAGTCCTTACCTTAGAATTACCCCCTGGGTCAGACTGGATCCGGAAAGTTTTCGTTAGCAGTACCTCTGCGTGTCGGAAGGTGGCGTCGGTCGGCTCCGCGTCCGTCGTCGGCGTCGTGGTCGCCGGGATGACGTCGCGGCAGCTACTTAGACGCCGCCCTCGCGCGCTGACGTCCGTTCTTTCTTTTTCCGCGCCAGCCAGCGCAGATCCGGGAAGAGCGGTACCTCAGTCATTTTCTGACTAACTTTTTCTCGACTTTTGTCGATGTCTTTTTCGAGTCTCCGACTCCGAAAGGTGCACGAGGGATGCCAGGATTCAAGGCCTGCAGTTCCTGTAGCCGACTGATGTCGGTGACGGATCTGCACCGCGTGTGCCTTTTCTGCCTGGAGCACGACCACGACCCCAAGTCGTGCTCCGACTGCCAGGTGTTGACGCCGAAGGCTTTGCGGGAGCGGTTCCGAAAGTTGCTTCAACGCGTACAGTCGGCTCTGCGCCGTTCGAGGTCCCGGTCGAGAGGGAGGTTGAGGGACCGGTCGCGGAGCCACCATCATTCAGGATCGAAGTCGAAGAAGCATCATCGCTCTTTGACTTCTCCTCGTCGGTCGGCCGACCCGACGAGGCCCGCGGGTGGTGCCCCTCCCGTGGCTCCGCGTGCGGAGCCCGAAGAGTCGACTCCGGGTTTCCCTCCCTTTCTGGGATCCGGGGCGACTCCCGCCCAGCTTTGTACGTTCTACGAGGCGATGCATGCCATCTTTGGGTGGCCCAAACCAGCCGGCGCGCCTTCGGGCCCCGCGGACTCGGCTGGGGGGCCGGGACCTTCATTGCCGCCGGCGTCGCAGGCCCCCCTTGGATCCAGGCCTGGATCCGGATCGGCGCCGGTTGACCTTATTACACCTCCGCCGGCACCGCGTCCGACGGCACCACTACCGCGCCCGGCCGGCCCCCCCGGCTGGCGTCGACCCCGACCGCCTTCCGGATGAAGACACGGAGCCGGACCGGCGTCGAGCGGGGTTTTTGTGCCCCTGTTCACTCCTGGAGTCCCTTTTAGGCCACATTGGCACCCAGGGGACGACGAGGAGGAGGAGGAGTATTGGGAGGGGTCAGGTGACCCTTTAACAGAACAGTTGGAACAGGAATGGAGAGAGGACCTGGGGGATGCCAGTGGTTTGGACACCTCGCCAGACCTTGGCATGCTGTCTCCTCCTACCGTGGCTACGGAGGAGGGAGCGTCTTACGCAGTGGTGTTGCGTAGGGCGGCCGAGGCTCTCAACCTCGAGCTTCCTACGGTGGCAGTCAGAAACTAACCTCCTGACAGAGGTACTTCAGCCGGCAGCGAGCTCTTCGGAACCCCTGCTGCCTTTTAATGAAGCCCTCTCGGACATCCTTATGGGCACTTGGTCCAAGCCCACCACAGGGGCTCCTGTGGATAGGATGATTGCCCGACGCCACCGCCCGGCTCCGGGCGACCCCTTGTTCCTTTCCCAACACCCTTCCCCTGAGAGCTTGGTGGTCCAAGCCTCAACGTCCCAGAGCGCCTTCCCTACCGCACCCCCGGATAGGGAATCCAAGAAGCTGGATTACCTTGGGAAGAAGTTGTTTTCTTCCTCCAGCTTAGGGCTGCGGTCGGTGAACACCGCATGCCTCTTGGGCCGTTATTCCCACTCTGTGTGGGACTCGGTGTCGCAAGTGCTGCCTCAGTGTCCGGAGGAGGCCCGGACTGTGCTCTCCCATGCTGTTGCTGAAGGGAGAGACGCAGCTAAGTTCGCCATTCGGTGTGGGCTGGATACCGCCGTCTCACTGGGCAGAGCGATTTCCACGTCGTTGGCGATCAGACGCCACGCCTGGTTGAGGACTGGCTTTTCGGGGGATGTCCAGAACACTCTGATGGACATGCCTTTTGATGGCCGTCGCCTGTTCGGCGACCAGGCGGACAGTGCATTGACGCGTTTCAAGGACTCGCGGGCTACGGCCAAGTCCTTGGGTCTTTCCACCCTGCGTCCTGCACAGTCGGCCTTTCGCCCCTTTCGTGGTGACGGAAGGGGTGCCCAACCACGTTCCCTTCAGAGCCACAGCCCTGTGCAGACCTTTTCATCCCAGCGCAGCCGGGGACGTGGGAACCAACGCCGTGGTTCTGGGGGCCAGCGGGCGGGCCAGTCCACCTCCGCCCCCTTCGCCGCAGCCTCCAAGCACTCCTAGTCCGACATTTCAGGGCCACCAAACACCAGTGGGCGGCAGGATTCGCCATCACCTCCCCCACTGGTGCACCATCATGTCGGACAGGTGGGTTTTGCAAATAGTCCGAAGGGGCTACTCCCTCCCCTTCGAGGCTACCCCTCCCTCATGCCACCCAAGTACCATTGCATATCGGAGGATCACCTGTCCCTTAACCAACAGGAAGTTGCGGCTCTCTTGGCCAAGGGAGCCATCGAGTGCGTTCCTGTCCCAGAAGTAGGTTGTGATTGTTATTCCCACTACTTTCTGGTGCCCAAGAAGGACAAAGGCCTGCGTCCTATCTTGGATCTCAGGAACGTCAACCGCTTCCTCCGGAAGGAGAAGTTCAAGATGTTGACCCTGGCTCAGGTTTTGTCTGCCCTCGACCCTGTAGACTGGATGGTAGCGTTGGACCTGCAGGACGCTTATTTTCACATCCCCGTCCTGCCGGCCCACCGGCGTTACCTGCGGTTCACGGTAGGCCATGAGCATTTTCAGTTCACCGTGCTCCCCTTTGGCCTTACCAGCGCCCCACGGGTGTCCACGAAAGTGATGGCGGTGGTTGCAGCTCATCTACGCAGATCAGGGGTTCCAGTCTTCCCCTATCTCGACGACTGGCTGTTGAAGGCGGGCTCGCCCCAGGCTGTCGTCTCCCACCTCCAGACTACAGCCGACCTCCTGCATTCGCTGGGGTTCTCCATCAATGTGCCGAAGTCACACCTGATTCCCTCTCAGAAGCTCCTCTTCATCGGAGCGGTTCTGGACACGACGCAGTTTCGGGTTTATACTCCCGAACAGCGAGAATGGGATATTCGGGCTATGATTTCGATCTTTCAGCCTCTATCCCGAGTTTCGGTCAGGAACACCTTGAGGCTGTTGGGACTCATGGCCTCCTGCATCCTTCTGGTCGATCATGCCATGTGGCATATGCGGGCTCTGCAGTGGGACCTGAGGTTCCAGTGGGCGCAGCATCAGGGGAACCTGTCTGATTGCATCCAGATCTCGGAGGGCACTGCACGACAATTACAGTGGTGGCACACGAACCAGGATTGGGTCAACGGCAGATCCCTCTCCCTTCCCCAACCAGAACACACTGTGGTGACAGATGCATCCCTTCTGGGGTGGGGTGGCCACATGGGAGAGGCAGAGATAGAGGCCTCTGGTCTCTGGCGGAGTCCGGACTCCACATCAACCTTCTGGAGCTTCGGGCGATCCGTCTTGCACTCAAGGCATTCCTTCCCTCTGTCCGGGAAAGAGTAGTGCAGGTGTTCATGGACAACACCACCGCCATGTGGTACAGCAACAAACAGGGCGGGGTGGGGTCGTGGACCCTATGTCAAGAGGCTCTGCGTCTCTGGACATGGCTGGAACATCAGGGCATATCTCTGGTGGTTCAACACCTGGCAGGTTCTGTCGTGTAGTTCCTATAGTACCCCTGCAGGACCTGCACGTTTGGATAACATAAACTGTGGGCTTGGTGGCAGACTGATTCTGTGCACCCCCACTGCATATGTTAGCCGGATTTGCATTAGCTTGCTCACAGTGCCACTAGAATCTCCTCTTATCGGGGAGAAATTAGTTTCTGGCCACCTTAGATCATGACAACCCTGATTCCTCAGAATCGTGGAAACAATGTACTACTTTTCGCTCAGTCACTCGTGCTTACTTATTCGGTTTGTCTCAGAGAGTTACACAGAATAAACAGTCTGGGCGTTTCAATAAGTATTTATTGAACAGTTGTTATTCTAATGTAAAAGATATGTGCTGCAGCAACCAGCAGACAATAGCAGAGATATATTATCAGCAGTACGATAAAAGTGAAGGGATAGAACAGTTCTACCATATTGCAATAATCATGAATACATACATGAATATAAAAACATTATGAAAGTGCGCGTACTCCTACGGTGCCTAACTAGATGTACCTGAGTGTACCTAGCATATGTGTAGGTCTAAAAGCCTAAGAGCCAAGAATCCTTCTAGGATTTAGTCGAACCCCATTACCTGAATAGAGAGAGTGTGGGACCCCGTCCTGGTCTCGAGTTGGACACCCCGCAAGGGCTGTGTTAGACCGCTGTCAGCTGGAGCGACTGCATGCAGGAGCCTCAGCGTCTCTGGTCAGCATGGAAGTCTCGGTTCCCTCTATCTTACCGTGGCAAGATGTGGTGTATTTATACCCTAAAGTGTCTCGTCCCTCAGTATGGTTTGTATTGGTCTTTGTTAGACATGAGGAAGACGTCAGGGGTGAACTTTGTACATACATATTATGCTGGAGATGTAGCTGGTGAATGCTCATGCATAATTTGAGTACATTGTAGGCCTGTGTTCGGGAAAAACCCTGCAGTGTTCTAACCACAGACTAGATAACGTTCAACCCTCAGAGCTCGTTGTGTACTGTAGGGAACTAATGTAGGTGAAAGATCATGCCTATATTAGGGCATAGGAGATCATGACTATAATAGGGCATAGACGATTATGACCAAAATAGGGCATATACGAGTATGACCATAATAGGGCATATGCGAATATGACCATATACGGCATATATGAACGCGTCTATATTAGGGCCGCTATATGAAACATAACAGTTCTCTGAACGCCAGAGCGGACGAGCTCAGCCGCAGGTGCATGATGGATCACGAATGGCGTCTTCACTCGGAGGTGGCGCAAGGTCTCTTTCAACAGTGGGGAGAGCCTTGGTTAGATCTATTCGCCACCGAAGAGAACGCGCAATGTCAGCAATTCTGCGCGTTGGAATTTCCAAGGCGGCACTCGCTAGGCGACGCTTTTCGTCACGAGTGGAGTTGCGGTCTTCTTTCCGCCTTTCCGCCTATACCACTTCTGCCCAGAGTGCTGAAGAAGATCAGGCGCGACAGGGCCCAAGTCATTCTTGTGGCTCCAGATTGGGCCCGAAGAGTATGGTATCCCGAGCTACTCAGTATGGCCATCGATCCTCCGATCTGTCTGCCTCTTCAGGAGGATCTTCTGTCGCAGCAGCAGGGGACGGTCCTCCACCCGAACCTGTCCAGCCTCCACCTCCTTGCATGGAGATTGAGCGGCGGCAGCTGACGTTATTTGACCTGCCTCCCGAAGTCTGTGATGTCATCTTGGCAGCCAGGCGTCCCTCCACTAAGACGGTATACACCTGCCGATGGAACAAATATTTGGCATGGTGCACAACAAAGTCTGTGGATCCCCTTTCTGCCCCTCTTTCTGAGGTTCTCTTGTTCCTCCTTTCTATGGCCCAGCAGGGCTCTGATCTGGGCACTCTCAAGGGCTATCTTTCGGCCATTTCTGCCTTTCTCAGGCTTCCTGATCAGCCTTCTCTTTTTAAGTCCCCTGTTGTTAATCGTTTCCTGAAAGGCATAACTCATCTCTTTCCTCCTGTTCCTTTCGTTATGCCTCAGTGGGACTTGAACCTGGTCTTAACTTTTTTAATGTGTGCTCCCTTTGAGCCACTTCATAACTGTCCTCTTCGTCTTTTGACACTTAAGACTGCTTTCCTGGTGGCCATCACTTCTGCTAGAAGGGTGAGTGCGCTCCAGGCTCTTTCTTCTAAGCCTCCATTTCTGGCTATGCATCCGGACAAAGTTGTCCTACGCACTCGTCCATCCTTTCTTCCAAAGGTGGTTACATCTTTTCATATTGGCCAAACCATCATTTTGCCCACCTTCTTTCGGCCTCCGCACCCTTCGAGAGAGGAAGAGAGGCTCCACCGTCTGGACCCAAAACGTGCGCTCTTTTTACCTAGACCGCACAAAACAGTTCCGGGTGGATGACCAACTCTTTGTTGGCTACGTGGGCGCCAAGAAAGGTCGGGCTGTACACAAGCAGACCATCTCCAGGTGGGTCGTCTTGTGTATCAAGGCCTGTTACTCTTTGGCTAAAAAGGAGCCTCCAGTGGGGTTGCGCGCCCATTCCACCAGGGCGACGGCAGCCACCACTGCTTTGGGACGGGGAGTTCCTCTAAGCGACATCTGTCAGGCAGCTACGTGGGCATCGTTGCACACGTTCACCGAGCACTACTGCCTGGACAGCCAAGTCCGGAGAGATGGCTTCTTTGGCCGTTCTGTTCTCCATGACTTTCTGGTGTGATCTTGGTTCGCAGACCCACCACCGGGGTTGGTATTGCTGGGGTATCTATTCTAAGATAAGGAATGTATAACTAACGTGTTTCTTTCAGATGCACAAGTTACTTACCTTCGGTAACGATATATCTGTAAGAAACATTAGTTAGTTATAGATTCCTTACCGCCTCACCCATCCTCCCCGTTCTGCGAACTGATTTCTAGGGTTAAGGACATCCCGTCAGGGCCCTTGTTTTGTGCACCAGTGGTCAGTGTCTTGCATGGCTCTGTGTTTCTGGCGCGGAAAGTCATGTACAGAACTGACGTCAGCGCGCGAGGGCGGCGTTTAAGTAGCTGCTGTGACGTCATCCCAGCGACCATGACGCCGACGACGGACGCGGAGCCGACCGACGCCACCTTCCGACGCGCAGAGGTACTGCTAACGAAAACTTATTCTAAGGTAAGGAATCTATAACTAACTAATGTTTCTTACAGATATATCGTTACCCAAGGTAAGTAACTTGTGCTTCAGCTGGCTTCTGATTCTGCGGCCCTGCCTTGGATGAGCGCAGGCCTCAAAGTACAGCTGGTGCAGCTGGCTTCTAATTCTATAGCCCCGCCTTCGATGAGCACAGGCCTCACAGTACAGCTGCCTCAGCTGGTTTCTGATTCTGCGGCCCCGCCTTCGATGAGCACAGGCCTCACAGTACAGCTGCCTCAGCTGGTTTCTGATTCTGCGGCCCTGCCTTCGATGAGCACAGGCCTCACAGTACAGCTGCCTCAGCTGGTTTCTGATTCTTCGAGCCCTCCTTGGATGAGCACAGGCCTCGCAGTACAGCTGCCTCAGCTGGTTTCTGATTCTGTGGCCCCGCCTTCGATGAGCACAGGCCTCACAGTACAGCTGGTTTCTGATTCTGCGGCCCTGCCTTCGATGAGCACAGGCCTCACAGTACAGCTGCCTCAGCTGGTTTCTGATTCTGTGGCCCCGCCTTCGATGAGCACAGGCCTCACAGTACAGCTGCCTCAGTTGGCTTCTGATTCTGCGGCTCAGCTTTCGATAAGCACAGGCCTCACAGTACAGCTGCCTCAGCTGGTTTCTGATTCTGTGGCCCCGCATTTGATGAGCGCAGGCCTCACAGTACAGCTGGTTCAGCTGGCTTCTGACTTGTGCCCAGCCTTCGATGAGCACAGGCCTCACAGGACAGCTGCCTCAGCTGGCTTCTAATTCTATAGGCCCCGCATTGGATGAGCACAGGCCTCACAGTACATGGCTTCTGATTCTATAGACCCGCCTTGGATGAGTACAGGCCTCACAGTATAGCTGCTTCAGCTAGCTTCTGATTCTGCAGCCCTGCCTTCCATGAGTACAGGCCTCACAGTACAGCTGCCTCAGCTGGCTTCTAATTCTATAGGCCCCGCATTGGATGAGCACAGGCCTCACAGTACATGGCTTCTGATTCTATAGACCCACCTTGGATGAGTACAGGCCTCACAGTATAGCTGCTTCAGCTAGCTTCTGATTCTGCAGCCCTGCCTTCCATGAGTACAGGCCTCACAGTACAGCTGGTTTCTGATTCTACAGCCCTGCCTTCGATGAGCACAGGCCTCACAGTACAGCTGCTTCAGCTGGTTTCTGATTCTGCTGCCCCACATTCGATGAGCACAGACCTCACAGTACAGCTGCCTCAGCTGGTTGCTGATTCTGTGGCCCCGCCTTCGATGAGCACAGGCCTCATAGTACAGCTGCTTCAGCTGGTTTCTGATTCTGCGGTCCAGCCTTGGATGAGCACAGGTCTCACATTACAGGTGCCTCAGCGGGTTTCTGATTCTGCGGCTCAGCTTTTGATGAGCACAGGCCTCACAGTACAGCTGCTTCAGCTGGTTTCTGATTCTGCAGCCCTGCCTTCGATTAGTACAGGCCTCACAGTACAGCTGCCTCAGCTGGTTTCTGATTCTGTGGCCCTGCCTTCGATGAGCACAGGCCTCACAGTACAGCTGGTTTCTGATTCTGCAGCCCTGCCTTCCATGAGTACAGGCCTCACAGTACAGCTGCTTCAGCTGGTTTCTGATTCTATAGCCCCGCCTTCGATAAGTACAGGCCTCACAGTACAGCTGCTTCAGCTGGTTTCTGATTCTGTGGCCCTGCCTTCGATGAGCACAGGCCTCACAGTACAGCTGGTTTCTGATTCTGCGGCCCTGCCTTCGATGAGCACAGGCCTCACAGTACAGCTGCCTCAGCTGGTTTCTGATTCTGCAGCCCCGCCTTCGATGAGCACAGGCCTCACAGTACAGCTGGTTTCTGATTCTGCAGCCCTGCCTTCGATGAGCACAGGCCTCACAGCACAGCTGGTTTCTGATTCTGCAGCCCTGCCTTCGATGAGTACAGGCCTCACAGTACAGCTGCTTCAGCTGGCTTCTGATTCTGTGGCCCAGCCTTCGATGAGCACAGGCCTCACAGTACAGCTGCCTCAGCTGGTTTCTGATTCTGCGGCCCTGCCTTCGATGAGCACAGGCCTCACAGTACAGCTGCCTCAGCTGGTTTCTGATTCTTCGACCCCTCCTTGGATGAGCACAGGCCTCACAGTACAGCTGCCTCAGCTGGTTTCTGATTCTGCAGCCCAGCCTTCGATAAGCACAGGCCTCACAGTACAGCTGCTTTAGCTGGTTTCTGATTCTGCGGTCCAGCCTTGGATGAGCACAGGCCTCGCAGTACAGCTGCCTCAGCTGGTTTCTGATTCTGTGGCCCCGTCTTCGATGAGCACAGGCCTCACAGTACAGCTGCCTCAGCTGGTTTCTGATTCTGTGGCCCTGCCTTCGATGAGCACAGGCCTCACAGTACAGCTGCCTCAGTTGGCTTCTGATTCTGCGGCTCAGCTTTCGATAAGCACAGGCCTCACAGTACAGCTGCCTCAGCTGGTTTCTGATTCTGTGGCCCCGCATTTGATGAGCGCAGGCCTCAAAGTACAGCTGGTTCAGCTGGCTTCTGACTTGTGCCCAGCCTTCGATGAGCACAGGACTCACAGTACAGCTGCCTCAGCTGGCTTCTAATTCTTTAGGCCCCGCATTGGATGAGCACAGGCCTCACAGTACATGGCTTCTGATTCTATAGACCCGCCTTGGATGAGTACAGGCCTCACAGTATAGCTGCTTCAGCTAGCTTCTGATTCTGCAGCCCTGCCTTCCATGAGTACAGGCCTCACAGTACAGCTGGTTTCTGATTCTGCAGCCCTGCCTTCGATGAGCACAGGCCTCACAGTAAAGCTGCCTCAGCTGGTTTCTGATTCTGCGACCCCTCCTTGGATGAGCACAGGCCTCACAGTACAGCTGCTTCAGCTGGTTTCTGATTCTGCTGCCCCACATTCGATGAGCACAGACCTCACAGTACAGCTGCCTCAGCTGGTTTCTGATTCTGTGGCCCCGCCTTCGATGAGCACAGGCCTCATAGTACAGCTGCTTCAGCTGGTTTCTGATTCTGCGGTCCAGCCTTGGATGAGCACAGGTCTCACATTACAGGTGCCTCAGCGGGTTTCTGATTCTGCGGCTCAGCTTTTGATGAGCACAGGCCTCACAGTACAGCTGCTTCAGCTGGTTTCTGATTCTGCAGCCCTGCCTTCGATTAGTACAGGCCTCACAGTACAGCTGGTTTCTGATTCTGCAGCCCTGCCTTCCATGAGTACAGGCCTCACAGTACAGCTGCTTCAGCTGGTTTCTGATTCTATAGCCCCGCCTTCGATAAGTACAGGCCTCACAGTACAGCTGCTTCAGCTGGTTTCTGATTCTGTGGCCCTGCCTTCGATGAGCACAGGCCTCACAGTACAGCTGGTTTCTGATTCTGCGGCCCTGCCTTCGATGAGCACAGGCCTCACAGTACAGCTGCCTCAGCTGGTTTCTGATTCTGCAGCCCCGCCTTCGATGAGCACAGGCCTCACAGTACAGCTGGTTTCTGATTCTGCAGCCCTGCCTTCGATGAGCACAGGCCTCACAGCACAGCTGGTTTCTGATTCTGCAGCCCTGCCTTCGATGAGCACAGGCCTCACAGTAAAGCTGCCTCAGCTGGTTTCTGATTCTGCTACCCCTCCTTGGATGAGCACAGGCCTCACAGTACAGCTGCCTCAGCTGGTTTCTGATTCTGCTACCCCTCCTTGGATGAGCACAGGCCTCACAGTACAGCTGCCTCAGCTGGTTTCTGATTCTGCAGCCCAGCCTTCGATAAGCACAGGCCTCACAGTACAGCTGCTTTAGCTGGTTTCTGATTCTGCGGTCCAGCCTTGGATGAGCACAGGCCTCGCAGTACAGCTGCCTCAGCTGGTTTCTGATTCTGTGGCCCCGCCTTCGATGAGCACAGGCCTCACAGTACAGCTGCCTCGGCTGGTTTCTGATTCTGCAGCCCTGCCTTCGATGAGCACAGGCCTCACAGCACAGCTGGTTTCTGATTCTGCAGCACTGCCTTCGATTAGTACAGGCCTCACAGTACAGCTGCCTCAGCTGGTTTCTGATTCTGTGGCCCCGCCTTCGATGAGCACAGGCCTCATAGTACAGCTGCTTCAGCTGGTTTCTGATTCTGCGGTCCAGCCTTGGATGAGCACAGGTCTCACAGTACAGCTGCCTCAGCTGGTTTCTGATTCTACAGCCCTGCCTTCGATGAGCACAGGCCTCACAGTACAGCTGGTTTCTGATTCTGCAGCCCTGCCTTCCATGAGTACAGGCCTCACAGTACAGCTGCTTCAGCTGGTTTCTGATTCTATAGCCCCGCCTTCGATGAGCACAGGCCTCACAGTACAGCTGCTTCAGCTGGCTTCTGATTCTGTGGCCCAGCCTTCGATGAGCACAGGCCTCACAGTACAGCTGCCTCAGCTGGTTTCTGATTCTTCGACCCCTCCTTGGATGAGCACAGGCCTCACAGTACAGCTGCTTCAGCTGGCTTCTGATTCTGTGGCCCAGCCTTCGATGAGCACAGGCCTCACAGTACAGCTGCCTCAGCTGGTTTCTGATTCTGCATCCCCGCCTTCGATGAGCACAGGCCTCACAGTACAGCTGCCTCAGCTGGTTTCTGATTCTTCGACCCCTCCTTGGATGAGCACAGGCCTCACAGTACAGCTGCCTCAGCTGGTTTCTGATTCTGCATCCCCGCCTTCGATGAGCACAGGCCTCAGAGTACAGCTGGTTTCTGATTCTGCATCCCCGCCTTCGATGAGCACAGGCCTCGCAGTACAGCTGCTTCAGCTGGTTTCTGATTCTGCAGCCCTGCCTTCGATGAGCACAGGCCTCACAGTACAGCTGCTTCAGCTGGTTTCTGATTCTGCAGCACTGCCTTCGATGAGCACAGGCCTCACAGTACAGCTGCCTCGGCTGGTTTCTGATTCTGCAGCCCTGCCTTCGATGAGCACAGGCCTCACAGCACAGCTGGTTTCTGATTCTGCAGCACTGCCTTCGATTAGTACAGGCCTCACAGTACAGCTGCCTCAGCTGGTTTCTGATTCTGTGGCCCCGCCTTCGATGAGCACAGGCCTCATAGTACAACTGCTTCAGCTGGTTTCTGATTCTGCGGTCCAGCCTTGGATGAGCACAGGTCTCGCAGTACAGCTGCCTCAGCTGGTTTCTGATTCTACAGCCCTGCCTTCGATGAGCACAGGCCTCACAGTACAGCTGGTTTCTGATTCTGCAGCCCTGCCTTCCATGAGTACAGGCCTCACAGTACAGCTGCTTCAGCTGGTTTCTGATTCTATAGCCCCGCCTTCGATGAGCACAGGCCTCACACTACAGCTGCTTCAGCTGGCTTCTGATTCTGTGGCCCAGCCTTCGATGAGCGCAGGCCTCACAGTACAGCTGCTTCAGCTGGCTTCTGATTCTGTGGCCCAGCCTTCGATGAGCACAGGCCTCACAGTACAGCTGCCTCAGCTGGTTTCTGATTCTGTGGCCAGCCTTCGATGAGCACAGGCCTCACAGTACAGCTGGTTCAGCTGGTTTCTGATTCTGCAGCCCAGCCTTCGATAAGCACAGGCCTCACAGTACAGCTGCTTCAGCTGGTTTCTGATTCTGCAGCCCAGCCTTCGATAAGCACAGGCCTCACAGTACAGCTGCTTCAGCTGGCTTCTGATTCTGTGGCCCAGCCTTCGATGAGCACAGGCCTCACAGTACAGCTGCCTCAGCTGGTTTCTGATTCTTCGACCCCTCCTTGGATGAGCACAGGCCTCACAGTACAGCTGCCTCAGCTGGTTTCTGATTCTGTGGCCCCGCCTTTGATGAGTACAGGCCTCACAGTACAGCTGCCTCAGCTGGTTTCTGATTCTGTGGCCAGCCTTCGATGAGCACAGGCCTCACAGTACAGCTGCTTCAGCTGGCTTCTGATTCTGTGGCCCAGCCTTCGATGAGCACAGGCCTCACAGTACAGCTGCCTCAGCTGGTTTCTGATTCTGCATCCCCGCCTTCGATGAGCACAGGCCTCACAGTACAGCTGCCTCAGCTGGTTTCTGATTCTTCGACCCCTCCTTGGATGAGCACAGGCCTCACAGTACAGCTGCCTCAGCTGGTTTCTGATTCTGCATCCCCGCCTTCGATGAGCACAGGCCTCAGAGTACAGCTGGTTTCTGATTCTGCATCCCCGCCTTCGATGAGCACAGGCCTCACAGTACAGCTGCCTCGGCTGGTTTCTGATTCTGCTGCCCCACATTCGATGAGCACAGACCTCACAGTACAGCTGGTTCAGCTGGTTTCTGATTCTGCAGCCCTGCCTTCGATGAGCACAGGCCTCACAGTACAGCTGGTTTCTGATTCTGCAGCCCTGCCTTCGATGAGCACAGGCCTCACAGTACAGCTGGTTTCTGATTCTGCAGCCCTGCCTTCGATGAGCACAGGCCTCACAGTACAGCTACTTCAGCTGGCTTCTGATTCTGTGGCCCAGCCTTCGATGAGCAGAGGCCTCACAGTACAGCTGGTTCAGCTGGTTTCTGATTCTGCAGCCCTGCCTTCGATGAGCACAGGCCTCACAGCACAGCTGGTTTCTGATTCTGCAGCCCTGCCTTCGATGAGCACAGGCCTCACAGTAAAGCTGCCTCAGCTGGTTTCTGATTCTGCGGTCCAGCCTTGGATGAGCACAGGCCTCACAGTACAGCTGCCTCAGCTGGTTTCTGATTCTGCAGCCCTGCCTTCGATGAGCAGAGGCCTCACAGTACAGCTGGTTTCTGATTCTGCAGCCCAGCCTTCGATAAGCACAGGCCTCACAGCACAGCTGGTTTCTGATTCTGCAGCCCTGCCTTCGATGAGCACAGGCCTCACAGTACAGCTGCTTCAGCTGGTTTCTGATTCTGCAGCACTGCCTTCGATGAGCACAGGTCTCACAGTACAGCTGCCTCAGCTGGTTTCTGATTCTGCAGCCCAGCCTTCGATAAGCACAGGCCTCACAGCACAGCTGGTTTCTGATTCTGCAGCCCTGCCTTCGATGAGTACAGGCCTCACAGTACAGCTGCTTCAGCTGGCTTCTGATTCTGCAGCCCCGCCTTCGATAAGCACAGGCCTCACAGTACAGCTCAGCTGCTTCAGATGGCTTCTGATTCTGCGGCCCCGCCTTCGATGAGTACAGGCCTCACAGTACAGCTGCTTCAGCTGGTTTCTGATTCTGCAGCCCTGCCTTCGATGAGCACAGGCCTCACAGTACAGCTACTTCAGCTGGCTTCTGATTCTGTGGTCCAGCCTTCGATGAGCACAGGCCTCACAGTACAGCTCAGCTGCTTCAGCTGGCTTCTGATTCTGTGGTCCAGCCTTCGATGAGCACAGGCCTCACAGTACAACTGCTTCAGCTGGCTTCTGGGTCTGTAGCTCAGCCTTCGCTCTCCACAGTTCCATTACTTCTCTAGGTATGGTGGACATCCTCCTTGATCCCAGAATGCTTTGCAAGAGCAAATCTATTAGGAAAAAAGAACAGGAGATTAAACATGTCAGTTGCGTAACTCTAAATCAGTCTCGAACACACACTTGTGCTGTTGAAACTCCACAGTGATGAGCCGGAATAAGAACTACTTCATAGGTATGTTTAGTTTGCATTTTGAGCATTCTTAGTCTTTCCTTTGCCGCCAATGCAGACAACACCCTAAAGTGCCAGGTCTATTTTTGTTCTTATTCTTCATCTCTCCTCCTCGTGAGTGGCTTGAGAGCGAATAAGAGGTAAACACAGTCCACACAGAGGACAGTGGGTATGAAGTAGTGTTGTCTTGTAAAGTTTTGTTGAACTGTGATATTCTTCTTTATAACAGACCTCGGCACGGGTTCCGCACTTCTATAAATGTGGTTTTAGTAATGTGGGGTGTAATGGACATGGAGACTAAGGCATGTGCTGCTCTCACAGTGCTTCCTGCTGGTCTGAGACGGAGCTGGTTCTGCTGCTTCTGTTAGCTGCAGCTGCCCCCAAATATTGTTTCTGATCACACACCCTTGGGAGGGACTTAGAGCAGCTGTTAGTAAGCCTTGTTGTGAATGCAGCTGAAGGGACAAAAGCCCACAGGGAGGGTATGGCAAGAGTTGCGCTTTCAGTGGCCCCCCAGCTGAAACACAAGTTGGATATAGGCCCTGCCCCTCCACTAGCACATGGGTATATTACCTAGAGTTCTTCAGCTCTGGTCTGTCACAAGTGTATTATTGGTGAGAAATAAAGGCACTGGGTGCCTCAGACACTGTGCACGTTTGTAGATAATTTTGTAAACTATTAATTGAGTGATTGAGTGACTGAATTAATGCAGCTGGTTCTTAAACATTTCTTTTAGAGGTCCACTGCTGGGCTGCCCTTCTGGAGGGAGACCTAAAGAAGGCAGCTTAGTTTCATTGTCGTCTGGCAGTGAGGTTGATGTTAAACCTAAGTAACTCTGCCTTACCCTTAAAGAGAGAGGGTCATGTTCTACTCTTGAAGTAACATCTGCTGCCTAGGGTAGATATTGCTGGCAAAATATTACAGTTTGGGGGAAAGGACTGGCTTCAAGTATTGGTGAAGCATAAAGACTTGGGTCAGATAACACCTCGGTGCTAGTGACTGTACTAGTCCAGATTGATCAAGGGTTAATACCCAGTTGATGCTTGGAGAGCCAAATGCGACACTTATTGATCAGATTCAGATAGCTTGTCAAGACACAAGAGCTGCTAGGACCAGGCTTCTTTCTGTAACTTACAGACTTATTCATATTTTTCTGCTTATTGAGGCTTGCAATGGCGAGGAGAAGTGCTCATGTTTTTTGGAAGGCAGTAGTGATAGCCAAGTAGAAAGTGCGCTTCATACCCCTGGCAAGATCACAAAGCACCCTGACTAGAGTAGGTTTACTAGCACCCTTTCAGAGTGTATGGATGCATTGGTCTGAGGCATGCATCGGCGGGAGGGCGGTGCATGAGGTTCAGAGAAGCCCTTCTAATATTGAGCAACAACTAGGAAGCTGCACAGATTGTGCACATTGCTTTGAAGGTGATACGTCTTGTTACTAGCAGCCAGTGTAATGAACATTGTCTTGGTGAGAGGTGTCTGAATGGGGAGAGTTGAGTTTGAGTTCTGCAGCAGCATTATGAACGCTCTATACCTTATAGGAACAGTGGTGGTCCAAGCATTTGCCGCTGGCATCCTTTGCGGCCATTGCCTCGTCAGCAGTTCCGCACCCGGAGGCGCTTCATAACCCAGCCAGGGCTCCCACAGCGCGGGACACCAGTGTATAGCAGAGGGGGTGGAGGACCAGGACTACGCGCCCCAGCATCCTTTGCGGCCGTTGCCGCGTCAGCAGTTCTGCGCCCGGAGGGGCTTCATAACCCGGCCAGGGCTCCCGCAGCACGGGACGCTAGTGTGTAGCAGAGGGGGAGGAGGACCAGGACTGCGCACCCCAGCATCCTTTGCATCCGTTGCTGTGTCAGCAGTTCTGCGCCCGGAGGCGCTTCATAACCCGGCCAGGGCTCCCGCAGCACGGGACGCTAGTGTGTAGCAGAGGGGGCGGAGGACCAGGACTACGCGCCCCAGCATCCTTTGCGTCCGTTGCTGTGTCAGCAGTTCCGCGCCCGGAGGCGCTTCATAACCCGGCCAGGGCTCCCGCAGCGCCGGCCGTGCGCAGGTGCGCCTGGGTAAAGCCCGGGCCTGTCTGCACCAGTCCACAGCCGATCGTGGCTGGGCTGGGCCCACTCTCTTGGCCCCCCCGTTAGCCAGATGTTATACGTTGGAGCTGCCTTTCTTTAATATCTGCACGGAGGTCAAGGAATTGGTTTGCGACCGGCTGCTAGTTTTGCCAACAGAGCCCTCCACATGTGAGTACCTGCCCAGCATTTTGAGACATTATCCCTTCACCCCTTGGCCGGAGGTGGGTTTACCAGATAAAGGTAACATGGGGAAGAGGAAAGCTGCACCCACAAGCTCCCCGCAGGGTTCAAACCATGGAACTATTGACGCTTTCTTGGTAAAAGCGGTGGGGGCAATCACAAAAGAAATGGATAGGGCGGAGAGGCGGCTTTCTCTGGACAAGGTAGGTGTAGTGCCTCCTATGCTGGGTGAGACCCTGGGATCAGATATTGAAAAATCATTGGTTGGAGCAACGGGCCAAGCACAGGAGGGTTCAAGGGCCCCTAGTCCCAGTCAGAGCAATATCACTCTTGGGCACAATACACGTAACGGGGCCCGATTGTCCCCATTCCTAGTGCAAAATTGAGTGGCCCCCCTGCACCTAAGAAACTGCAAAGAGTGAACAGGAAAACTGAACCTGCAAAGAAAGGGGTGGGCACCGCTATTATGGACTTTGAAGAATTATGGGCTCCCATGAAACAAAAAATTGTGGAAGTACTGACTGGTTTACTGACTAACTTTTGCAATTAAATCACTAAAGTCTAGGATGAAACCAGAGTGTAAGAAACTGGCTCTATATATACTACACCAAAATGAGGTATAGTGTGTATAGAGTCCAAGTGACCCCAGAGGTAGGTAGAGGTTAAAGTTAGATAGAACCTTACTCTCTATTTGTGGTAGAGTGGTCGAGCAGTAAGGCAGTATCAGAGGACAGTGTTAAGCATTTGATGTACACACTCGGTCAGCAAATGAATTCACACACTCAAGAACTGAACTCTAGGCCAATTGTTTTTGTATAAAAATATACTGTTGTTTTATTTTAGAACCAAGCAAGCCTGGCACAGGTAAGCATAAAATACTTTGCAGTAATAAGTTGCTGGATATAGAACAGTTTGAAAATGCAATAGAAATTGTACTTTGTTTGATTTACAGGGGATGCAGTAGGTTGCAACACTTAGCAAATACAGTACATTGAAATGAATAGGCTTTTTCAGTAAATTGCAGGTAAGTTACTTTTCTCGTTACTTTTCTAACTCAGTGCTGGATACCTAGATTTCCTGAAAACAGGTAAGCAAATACGTTTTGGTTATTCGCAGGATTTTTAAAGAATATCTTTAGATTTCAAAACTCCACACTTAGTTGTTTTTTGGAAGAAAAACAGTGCATTGAAATGAATAGGCTTTTTCAGTAAATTACAGGTAAGTTACTTTGTAAGTTACTTTTCTTACTCAGGGCTGGGTACCTAGATTCAGCACTGGGACATTTTCTGCAAAAAGGTAAGTAAACCCGTTTTGGTTATTTGTGCGATTTTTAAAGAATATGTTTAGATTTCAAAACTCCACACTTAGAAACTTTTTGGAGAAAAAGTGTCCATGTTATCCCATGGAGGAAAAACAGGTTATCGGTTTGTAGGTAAGTAATCGACTGTGGGAGTTAAGGTTCTGGGGTAAGACTCAGGGGTCCCCCAGGGTCAGTGATGCACTTTTGTTTCACCCTCAGCGGCACTAGGGCGGCCGGGTGCAGAGTGTTGAGGCCCAATGTTATCCTACGGAGGATAGGGGGCCTCCGGTTGGTGGCTGCTGGCAAGCAGGCCACTGGGTTGTGGGAGCAAAGCTCCTAGGGTTTAGGTCAGGGCAAATAGGGATCCAAATTAGCACCAAAGGTGCACCCTCAGCACCAGTAGGGCGGCCGGGTGCAGGGTGCTGTTTTGAGGTCGGGTGCCCTGTTGTTTTCAATGGAGCGCCTCCGGTTACAAGAAACACTGCAGGCTTGGGGACGAGGATCTTCTGGGTGTGACCACCACTTCGAGGGGTAAGTTGGGATGTCTTGGGTTGGTTAGGCACCGTTGGTTTGGGCACACAAGGCCGTGGGGCGTCGGGTGCAGGGGTGCCTTGGGACGTCGGAAAGTCTTACCCGCTCTGGACGCGGTAGAGGGGATCCTCTGGATTGAGACTGGAGGCTTGAGGCTGGTCAGGAGTCGCCGGATCTCGGGTCAGGATCGCCGGGGTGACCTCCTCGTGGTGTTTTTCCACTCGAGCCGGGTTCGGCGGGTGCAGAGTGGGCTGGATTCGCGGTATCCGGCCGGAGCCAGAAGCTGCAGTTTGAACAAGTCCGGTGTTCACAGGAGAAGCAGGCTTGGAAGTGAAGGCAGGCAGGTCCTCCGGGGTTTTTGAGGTTGCTGGCTGCAGGACACACCGGGATTTCGCAGGAGCAGGTTCGAGGGGAGACAGGCCTGTAGGGCTGGGGCCAAGTCAGTGGGCGTCGTCCTCTTGTTAGCTCTGCACGGCTCTTCCTTCTTCTTTTCTTCTTGTTTCTTGTCTGGATCTGAGGAAGCAAGGTTCAGGGTGCCCCCTAAATACTAGATTTAGGGGCGTTACAGGTAGGTAAAGGGCAGGGACCAATGGGTCCCTTCCCTAGGGTGGGTACACCCCCTATCGTGCCACCCTCCAGTGGGAGGGGGGCAGGAGCCTGTCCCTGGTTGGCTAGGTCCCCCCCATCCTCAAGATGGCGGGGACTCAGAGTTGTGCTTCACCTCGCCTCCCCCACCTGAGGGGTGGAGTTGGTAGAGGTGGGCACACCTGTTTCCCTCACTTGTTTTTCCCCGCCGGTTCTCCCGCCCAAAGTGGGGGGTAGAACCAGTGGGGACCAGTTGCTGAAAGCAGGAATTGGTCTGGGGAGGCTCACAAAGGCGGCATGCTTTTGAAGCTTCCCCTTCGTGAACCCTGCCCATCCTGGGGGAGGAGGCTTGGCACCTCGTCCCAGGATGTGCATTGTTTCAGGCCCCCGAGAGCAGCAGGCTCTCGACCCAGGGGTCCAGAAACATGTCTGTTGGTGGCAGCCTAAGCAGCCACTCGGTCAGGTCACTAGAAGTCGGTTGAGTTTCAGGGGGCATCTCTAAGATGCCCTCTGTCGTGCATTTTACATTAAATCCCACACTGGCATCAGTGTGGGTTTAATGTGCTGAGGAGTTTGATACCAAACTTCCCAGTCTTCAGTGTCGCCATTATGGTGTTGTGGAGTTCGTAATGACAAACTCCCAGCACCATATACTCTTAATGGCAGCACTGCACTTACAGTGCCCAGGAATGGACTTGGGCACTGTAGGGGTACC
The DNA here is from genome assembly GCA_963921515.1 of Calotriton arnoldi. Taxonomy (NCBI): domain Eukaryota; kingdom Metazoa; phylum Chordata; class Amphibia; order Caudata; family Salamandridae; genus Calotriton; species Calotriton arnoldi. The sequence goes on from CAWUFW010002007.1 coordinate 1,012,187, forward strand.
GGGCTCATGCACCTGTACCCTCACCACTGGCATAGGGCACCCAGCTAGAGGGGTGACTGATATATGCCAGGGCAGTGGTTTGTGGGCATGGCACTCAGGGATGTGTGCCATGTCGACTCTTCAGTTTGTTCTGCACCAAGACACGCAGCCTGCAAAGGCAGTGTGTGAGTGTCGGGGTACAGGACCTCTAAGGGTGGCACAATAAGTGCTGCAGCCCTTAGGGGCCTTCTCTGGTCACAGTGCCCTGGGTACCTGTGGTACAATTTACCAGGGGCTGACATGTGGCCAGAGATGCCAATTGGGTTTAGCCTTCAATGCAGTTTTAGGGACGGAACATAGGCCCTGGGCACCTGATTAGCAGGAGCCCAGGGCACACTCAGTCAAAGAACATCAGCAATTCAGCAAAAAAGTGGGGGCATACCATGCAAGAAAGAGGGCACTTTCTCACACAGAGTCACACTTGGTAAAGTTGATAATGCACTGGCTCCCCTTATTCAGGTTTCTCAGACGGCTGTTTTGCAGCATAGGCCACTCAACTAACAAATCCCCCTGCAGAGGTGTAAAGTCTCAAACGAAGAAATGAAGCAAAATCCAGAATTAAGTAAAAGGAAGTTTAATCTTCAATGGCACAGTACCATTCCAGCAGCAAGCAGATCAAGAATGACAAGCTCCCCAAACAAAGTTGCGGAAATGCTCCACTGCCCACACACAAGCTAGTAACTCTCTCTCAATAACAGCATAATGCCTCTCTGTTTCATTTAGGGTACGGGAAGCGAATGCTACGTTCCACTCTTCTTTTCCAGCTCGTTGTGACAACAGTCCCCCAAACCATACAAACGTCTACTGGAATTATGCAATTCTTATTGATACAGTATGGTTTTAAAGTGGGTGCTGTCACCATCTCAGCCTTGATACTTGCAAAGGCTTGTTGCTGTCTTTCTCCCCACATAAACTCCACGTTCTTCCTTGTTAATTCTCTCAAGGGTTCCATCTTGGAAGCAAAGTTCTTTATAAACTTACTGTAGTACTTGCAGAGACCTGAAAAAGAGAGAAGTTTATCTTTTGTATCTGGAGCAGGGGCTTTAAGAATTGCCTAAACAAGAGATTTTTTGGGTACAACACCTTCTTTAGATAAAGTGTGTCCTAGGTATTCCACTGAATCTCGGTACAAGTTGCTTTTATTTCTCTTGAGAGTCAACCCATGTTCCCTCAAAACGTCACACACTTTCCTTAGATGACCAGAATGTACTGCTTTATCACAAGAGAATATAAGAATGTCATCTTGAAAATATTTGACGAAAGATTCCATCCCTTTGAAAATATGACACACAGACCTTTGGAAGACAGATGCTGCCGATGTGAGGCCAAAATGCATCCTTTTTTTAATTGATATAGACTCTGAGGAGTGATGAAAGCGGTCATGTGACATGATGCTTCTGCTAGTTCGATTTGATGATATGCAGAACGAAGATCAAGTGTAGAGAAGATGGTGGCACCTCCAAGCATACTCACTACCTCATTAATATTTGGTAAAGGGTGACAGGCTACCAAAATATTAGCATTTAGAGCTCTAAGATCAATGCATAACCTCAAAGATTTGTCAGGTTTCCGTGTTAAAACAATTGGAGAAACCCACTCTGACGATTCCACTTCTTCTATAACACCTCCATCCAACATCTCCTTAAGAACATCACCCAACTCATCTCTCACATTGATAGGAACATTCCTGAGCTTTTGTTTAACTGGACATGCCCCTTGTTTAGGTTTGATTAAATGGGTAAAACCCTTTAGTTTTCCCAACTTTTCAGAAAAAACTTCGGGAAATTCATCTTCAATCTCCTTTCCACTAGTGTTATCCCCGATTACTAAAACAGGTTCTTTGCTACGAGGGTTGAGTATTATTCCCAACTTCCACTGGTCTCTCCACCCCAATACATTAACAACTTTCTTTGCCACATACAATTTGATTAAAGCTGTCCTCTCTTTGAAAGAGACATCAGAAGCTACATACCCTATAAGATCTATAATGGAACCATCATAACTTTGTGCTATGACATCCGAGGCACACAAATCTCCATGGGTCAAAGATCCACAAAATTTTTCGTTAAAATATTTTTCAGTAATGATTGACCATGGAGACCCCGAGTCAGCCATAAGTTCTAAATCCTTGTCTAAAAACTGAACAACACATTTAGGGGACTTCATAACTTCACCTTCCGCTGCACATATTTCCTCAACAGACACAACAATCCCAGTTTCTTTCGTGGATTCACAATCTTGGTCACACACACATCTCACACATGAGACTTCATTAGTTCGCGTGGGAAACATTCTTCCTTTAAGTACTCTCTTTTTATCGTCTTTGCATACCCGAGCAAAATGACCAACTCTTCCACATTTAATGCATTCTTTACCTATAGCAGGACAGTGTTGGAATGACGCTACATGGTTGAGACTACCACATCTGTAGCAAACTATATTTTTGTCAATTTTCTTCCCTGGTTGAGGAAGCTTGCGAGAAGCATTCACCACACACACATCGTCTACACTCTTCTCATTTTTAGAACCAACTTCTTCAACAGTCTTCATCCATCTTTCAGATTGTTCAAAAGCTTTGGCACTAGCAATGGTATCATGTAAATTTGGATTACCTAACACCCAGAGTTGTTCTTTTGTTTTTTTGCTTTTGACATTCACTATATTTGATCTCTGATCATCTCATCAGAGATAACTTCAAAATTGCATGAAATAACAAGTGCTCGAAGCGCAGTCAGAAAATCATCAAAAGAGTCAGATTCTTTTTGTGAACGAGTATAAAATGTATACTTATTGAGTGCAATAATAGTTGTAGGTTTAAACCTATATTCCATACGGGCTAATGCTTCATCAAAACTACTTAAATCTTCTTGGATAGTTGGTAAAGTTCTAAAAACAGTCTGACCGTCTGAACCTAAACAGTGTAGTAATATATATATTTTTTCTTTCATTACCCATTCTGTCCCCATCAATGGCTTTCATATAAGTAAAAAATTCTTCTTTCCATCTAGACCACGGAATAGGTGGATCACCTTTAGCTTGTAAGAACTTTGCTGGAGGTTCAAACTGCATATTCACACTATTAAACTATTAAAATATGAGTGAAGAATTAAAGTAGTACGTGTCCCAAATGACAAACAAGGTTGACACTATTTAAAATAATATAAACTGCAATAGTGTATTCAATTTACTATTAATTAAATAAGAAAAGTTTAGTTTTCCATCTGTGTAGTAAGTTGTGCACTTAAGTTCTCAGCTGTGCACATCAGCGTGAAGAAAGGTGTGCAGTACGGTTTGAATAACACTGCAATGAGACCTAGTAAGAAAAATTTCACTCACGTGGAATAGTTGTGCACATGGATGAAAGGTTCGTGAAAATTTAATATGCTAGAAGACGTGCACTTAAAATAATATAGCCGTGCACATCGGCGTATCAATTTCTTGTCTTGAAATACCATAAATAATATGCGCAGTCGTGCGCATCGACGTGAAATTAATCTCCTTGATGAGTAGATTCCACTATCAGGAAGTAGCAGAAATAATATGCGCAGTTGTGCGCATCGACGTGAAATAAATCCTGATTCAAAATGGTGGATGTGCGTAGGTGACGCGTTGACACGCAATCTGATAGGCGTGATGATGCAAGGCGTTTCGTTTCAGTCGTCAAGAATTGCATACGTGACTCGTTGACACGCAATCTGATAGGCGTTTCAGTCGTCAGGAAGAATAAGCGTTCTGTTGTCAGGGCTTCCAGATGAAAGTGACGAAGATGAACCAGAGCTTCAGAATCCAATGCCGTGTGGGCAGCCGTTCAGTAGATTTGAATAACGCGATAAGGATATTTCCAAAATAGCAGAAAATAAGCAATTCCAAGTGCAGATGCTTTTCTTGAATCTTTGAAACGGCCGCAGTAAAGTAGTCTTGAAAGATTAAGACGACATCCAAGCAATCCAGGAAATATTTTCCAGCGTATTAAAATAAAGTTAAAAAATCCCAAATGTAGTGGTACCGCTCTTGTGCCAAGTTGCGCAGCAAGTACCTGAAATAACTCGTCGCCAGTGTAAAGTCTCAAACGAAGAAATGAAGCAAAATCCAGAATTAAGTAAAAGGAAGTTTAATCTTCAATGGCACAGTACCATTCCAGCAGCAAGCAGATCAAGAATGACAAGGTTCTGGTTAGAACTTCAACCAAGACCTGGCAGGTGCCAGAATCAAATATACACAAACATTAAAGGTAAAGGGACAAGGAACAATTATATATAGATGTAACAAGGGATCCCAATCCTCACTCAGACCCTCCCAGTCATTCCTAGCGCACCAGGGACTGTGGCACAGGTTTTTGACCCTTTGATCACCCAACCCCGACTTCTCTCAACCCGCAATAGTGGTCCGATCCACCGGGGTCACCTGTCACGGCAACGGGTAGCTAACTTAGATAGTGCATCTGCTCCAAACAGCCCCGACTTACCAGTAATAGACGAGCAGTGGCTCTAATTTATCAGACACTTACACATAATATACATTCAGGAAACGTGGGAGGCAGTTCATAATTCTTTTCTAAAGGGCTATAAAACACTTTTCTGACCAGCAGAAATTTCTAGATCTGGGAGAGCAAGGGGGGGAGGAGGGGCTTAATCATGTTTATAGACCTTAGGATCCACGGCATTATAAAGCCCCTGATGTGGGACTCTAAAGTTGTACTAGGGCTTACATTAACGAGCAAATCGTATCGATTTGTTCTAATAAATTTTTATAATGCAAGACAGCCACAAGGGGAGGCAAGCCTTGCCGAGTTAAACGAACGCCTTGAGCAAATTCAGGGTGAGGCTTGTTGCAGACCCAATTAATTCTAGCAGGAGATTTTAACTGTCACTTATGCTCCAACTTAGCGGCGACTCATCAAGATTGGTCCACTTGTACAATTGGTGAGGGATTGCATATGGAACACACCCCGGAAGGGCGGGATTTGAATGCCCTCCTAAACACTCATGGCCTAACACACACTTTGGACCTGCTCCCCATCCCCCCTGATTCAGCTGTGCCCCCGACCTATAAAGGCAGAAGTTGCTCAACATTTATTGATTTTATTTTTGTGTTCGTTACACTGAGGAGGTTTATATCTCTTTTTAACATACATGACAGCCCATTTAGTGATCACAATCCTGTGATCATGTCACTTGTAGCCCCTTGGAATCAGCCGCGAAGGATAACTGGGGGAATGATCTCTGCTACTAATCAAGGAAGGCGTTTAAGGTGGTCACAGGTCGATGCTATCGCTTTTAATAAATCTTTGTTTAGCATAAGCAAGCAGGAGATCCTGACCCGTCTATACCCGCAAGCTCAGGGGTAAGAAACTATTCAGGCATTTATCGCTATCACACAAGTAGTTGATGGTTTGTTAACAGTCCCGGCACATTCCTTCTTTGTGGACGTCCCAAGATGGATTGATGGGGAGTGTTCCCGGGCCCTTAGAGATCTCAAGAAGGCCCTAAAACAGTCCCTGAGAGATAGATGCTGGGTGGTGGCCTGCCGTAGCAAATATAAGCAGGTCGTCAAGAGGCAGAGCGATCACTGCAAAAAAGCACTTGGGAGGATCTGACAGAGGCATGTGAGCAAAAGGACTGTACCCGCTTTTGGAGGGTTATTAATAACCCCTGTTTTACAGAACCAGATAAACCAGGGCTAAGTCCTAATATTTTGCCACAGCAATGGCCGGCTCACTTTGAGGAAGTTTATAGTCATGGCCACAGTGAGCAACCCTCACAGGAACAAAATTTTCACCATAGATTTGAACCCATTACCTTCACTTTGGATGAGGTTAGATTGGGAATTGAGGGACTGTCCAAGAACAAGGCGCCGGGACCCGATGGGATCCCTCCGACCTTTTCCGTTACAATACAGAGGTATGGACTCCACTCCTCATTAGGTTTTAAACGCTGCAGCAGCAACAGTAATGCCCGCGTCATGGTCTACTGCCACCATTGTACCGATCTTTAAGAAAGGAGATGGGGACAGTCCACATTGTTATCGTCCCATATCCCTCATTGATGTTACAGTGAAAGTCTTGGGTCGGGTCTTACTTAACAGGCTGACCGTATGGGCGGACTCCAATCAAATAATATCGGAGGTACAATATGGGTTCCGTGTTGGTAAATCCACCACAGATCAGTGCCTCAATCTTTACCTTGTAATTGTGAAATATACACTGGCCAAACCTGGGACGCTGTTTCTGTGCTTCATAAATCTCACTGCGGCCTTTGACCGAGTGAAGCGTTGTAAACTCTGGAAACTGCTTGGGGACCTTGGGGTTGACCCGGCGATAACCAATATTTTAATGACCCTACATTTTAACACTACTGCTGTAATTAGATACACACAGGACGGGAATACCACAGATCATTTTAAATACTCAAGTGGGGTCAGACAGGGATGTATATTAGCGCCTTTTTTATTTACATTATATATTAACAGTCTCGATTCCGCCCTGATGGCCCTACAGGCTGATACTCCCAGGATAGGCACAAGACCGGTTTCCGTTCTGTTATATGCGGATGATGCAGTACTCTTTGCACGCACCCCGAAGGGCTTGCAGCTTTTACTTGATGGGTTTGTGTCCTTCATGAATAAGATGGATTTGTCACCTAACTTAACCAAATCCTATGTTATGGAAATTGGCAAGCAGAGTAGGAGGCCTAACACCTATAAAGTAGGCACACATAGTTTAGCGAAAGTTCTGGCCTTTTCTTACCTGGGCATTTTATTTGATGAGAAACTCAGTTTTAAATATTTATTAGAGGAGAAGTTTTTAGAAATGACTAGGTCAATGGGAGCAATCGCAAATTATGCTCACAGATTGGGTACTTGGTCACCGGGGACAATTTTAAAGCTATACAACTCTTTTTGTATTTCTAAAGCTTTATATGGCAGTGAGTTATGGGGTACATGGCGGCCAATAAATTACAAACTGCAGAAAATAAGTATTTTAGGCGGATTCTGAAAGTCCCTCAGAGTACTCCTTCGTACTCGGTACATGAGGAATTAGGGTTTAAGTATATTACGGATATGGTGGCTGTCAAACCCCTGCTCTGCTGGGTGAAGATCTGGTCCAATGAGGAGGCAGGTTTTAACAGATTAGTAATCCAGGACTGCCTCTCCCTTGATCATGCGCTAAAAATCCCATGGCTAAAATATGTTAAGGATACCTTCACCGCATTAGGAAGAGAAGATTTGTTTACTAGTCATGATAAGGTAAAATCCCAAGACAGGGCTATTATCAAAGAATTGTTTCTTACACACGTCACGGGATACCGAGAGGACAAGGAGCTCAGGAAACCCACGGTCAGAGCGCACATTTTAGTAAAATCGGTACAGGGTATGGAACCCTATCTATCTCTTCTAATAAGTGCACAAGACAGATTTGTAATCACTTGTTTTAGATTGAACCCATTTCATCATTTACTGGCTTCACCCCCGGGTTTTGCCTTACATATAGAAGACCGAGGTCCATGTGGCTGCGACAATAGGTCTCCAAAGGACACACTTCATTTTGTCTTCCTTTGTAAATATTATTCACACCCCAGACAAGTGTTCCTTAAAGGGCTTTTAAAAGATCTTCGATTTAGGCAGGCTCGTGTTGCCCCATTGTTTTTACATCTCGCACCTGATGTTCATACACTTTTTTGTGTTTTAAATTTTTTAAGATCTGGTTTAAGGTTAAGAAATAGTTGAGGCGACTGAAGGCCACTAGAGTGCTTGCGAGTTTTGTACATTATTATGCTGCTATAAATGTAATTAACTGACGGTGATTTTTAGGATTATCTGTGTTGTTCTGTCATGTTTAATAAATGTTGACTAGGGTAGGATTGATCCTGTTTTAACATAACAAATGTTTTCTGGTAGTTTAGTGAACCTAAGAAATCAGCCGTGATAAAAAGATGTAATGGACTCTTTGTTTGCTAATTTTGTACTATGAGTTGTTTTGTAGCTAACCCACAAATGTGTTGTATGTTTCTTTTTAAACTGCCTCTTTTATGGCTATATTTTTATGCCGAATAAGGATTATTATTATTATTATTGTTGATGGGTGATATTTGATTGACTTGTCCCATGGGGGGTGGTTCAGTATCATCCATTACTTGGCTGCAGGGAGGCATGGGCCAATGGAGCATGTGTCAAGGTTGGGTGGATTTTTAAGCTCAAGACTGATTCATATGTCATTGTAAAAGTTAAGATTAAAGGAGCCGATTAGTTCTGGTAGAGAGCTCAAGAGCTGAAGATGAGTGTTGCCGTAGTTAATATTTGAGGTGCACTAGCCCTGGAATTGAATGGTGCCTGTGAGAAGAGAGGGATGATGATGATAGGAGGGAAGCAATGCACCTCACTCACATTTGTTTGCACTCAGATCTCTGTAGAAGAGGAGGCTGATAACCAGTAACAAAGGCTGAGGTACGTAATAGGAGTGACTGTGCTCCATTAGGAATGAACTGTACTTTTAATACCCTCCCATGTGGCAATGGGAGCTGCTTGGGTTCCAGAGTGTGAGAGGTTTGTTTCTTCCATGAATGAATAGTTCAGTAATGTACTGCAACTGGGGCTTGTCTGAGTGACTCAACTCTTGTCATCACCCTTTATTTGAATTTGTTTCTCATATGCTCTTTTTCAGGTTCTAAAGTGATCCTGTCCTTGAATTCATTTGCACAGTTGAAGAATTTACATTTTGACCCCACAAATGCTGTGGTGCATGTTGGTGGGTGGCTTTCTCTGGAGTTGACTTTGCAGAGCCACATGCCCGTTGCAGTGCAGGTGGACAGTGTCTGCATCTTGGTTCACTTCAGCATTGAGAAGAACAGCTACCGCAAAACAGCCGAGTGGCTAACGAAGCACAAGACCTCCAATGGCATCATAAGTTTCCCAAGTGAGATGTCGGTCTTCCCCTCTTCCCAGAACAATGTGCCTACGATAGAGCTGTACGAGATGTACGAGAAAAGCCCTTCGGACAGCTCTCTCAACACAACAGGGATTATCTGCAGGAATGCCCACATGCTGCTGCGACACCAGGAGAGCAACTCCTCTTTGGACCTGCCATCTGGAGTGTCACTGGAAGAGGGCGCCAACACCTTAAAATGTAGCAATGTCGCACTGCAACCTGGAGTCAACGTGTTAACATTTAGGACACAGGTATGGGCAGGGAATGTGTGCTTAGTACGGGTGAAAAGTGCTGCATTTGCCCGACAGGGGTTCTTTTGCTTGCCCTTCCTGGTGGCAAGACCAGACATTTTACAATACATTGGGTAATGATGCATAAAGAAAACCGGTGCAAAGGTAAGATTACAGTAATCAGTGAAAAAACAGTTTGTGGCACTTTAGCTACTTGATGCCCACCAAGCATTCCTCATTTTCCAGTCTTCTTTCTAAATGTTAGATGGCTCAATACCATCCTTAAGCATGTGAGGAGGTGCCAGTTGCGGATTGTGGATTCTGGCCTTATTTGGCAAAATATTGTAAATACTAATTATTTTAAGTCCAAACACTAGAAACCGTGATGTTCAACGATCAAGAGTTCCCGCAGACAAAGGATTTATTTAAGGAATGCGGTGAGGCTGTACCCTGTTAACATTTGATGGAGGGTCAGTGCATCAAGGCACTTTTAGTTTTACATTTGATATAGTGCGGCAGTATGTGTGGGTTTGTGGGCAAAGTGTTTGGTATGTAGCAGCTGAGACATCAAAATGTGCTAAGAATCTAAGAATTGTGGACTCTGTGTGATAAATAAGTTAAAATGATGTCATTGTTAAAGGATCACAATACTGGGGGCTGCTGGCATTTTGACGTGCAGCTGCAGTACACAAGTGTAGGTGAGAAAGGGATGTAGTTATCCAAAGCTCCTAAAATAATGATGACGTATTTGAGATAGAGGACGTGAGAAAATAACGGAGGGGGAAGAATAATCAAGTATTGAATTGCAGTTCAGGCTGCAGTGACACACATCATGGAAAATGTACATTTGTGGTTATGAGACACTAATCCATGCGAGATTGTGGAGTTGGTCAAGCACAATGCATGTAAACAGGGGTTGACACTGCATGATTGGTGTGTGGGTTTTGATCGGACCTACATATAAAGTAAGCATAAGAAACAATAGTTCTGGTATAGGAGTAGAAACATGCACAAAGATGAATACTTTGTTATTACAATGATTTAATTGTAGGGTCCGTAGATAAGATGGGAAGATTGCATTTGATTAAGGCTGAGTAACCTTCGAGTGGTTATTTTCTAGAGGTTAAAATTGGAGGATCTGTAATTGATAAACTTGAAGGTAAAAGATATGTTAAAGTGGCCATTGAAGAGGAATCTGGGACATGGAAACAATTGAATTAGTTTCACAAAAGGGAAGAAACTGAGCCAGTATTATAGCTTTATGGACAAATGCATCTGCGAGGCACATGTTTGTGTGTGAGGAAATGGATGGTCGCAGCTTCAAATCCAATGAGTCTGCTCGGCCTCAAACCCTTCAGAGGATGAGGAGGTGAGTTGTTCATACTAAATACTCATAATTATATGTGTTTTAAATCTGATGCCATTGTGAGTTGAGACGTATGAAAATGGAATAATGGAAATCGTTAGTGGTCTTAAAGATAGAGAAGCTTTGAAGGGTTAATGAATTATAAGAAGAAAAGTGCAGTAAGAGGTACAGCATTAAAAGAGCCCACAAAGAAAGCTGGAGAACCTGGATGAGTCCAACACAAAATTAAAGTGCGTAATGGGCTTAAAGTATTGGATGTCAGTCAGTACTGTAATCGAAACAATAATGGATATAACGATGGGGAGTTATATTCAAGTGTTAGTTGAGACTTTACACATGGGTAGTGTTAAGACTCCGGTTGGGGATTTTATAGGAAGACATACGAAGATTATAGATGGCACTGACCTGCTCATTACGCCACTGGAGTCAAGCTATCCTGGCTGATGAAGGCTGATAGCCTGAAACCGGTCCTAGGTTGCTTGATTCCGGTCCAGGGAAGACGTGGCTTGGCAGTTCGGTCTGGACTGTTCGCATGAGGCACAGGGTCAAGACTGATTTGCATATGGCTATGTCTGAACTGGGGTGGCGTGGTGAAGCAAAATAACGATGGATTAAACCCAGATCTGTGACTGGGGGTGAATGTTTGCCAATGTGCAGCATTCCGTCCATCATCTTGTGTGTTTTGCATTTCGCCCTAAGTGGGAAGGGTATGCCCAGACGTGGGTCCCGTGCTCACTACGCCACTGGAGTCAAGCTATCCTGGCTGATGAAGGCTGATAGCCTGAAACCGGTCCTAGGATGCTTGATTCCGGTCCAGGGAAGACGTGGCTTGGCAGTTCGGTCTGGACTGTTCCCATGAGGCACAGGGTCAAGACTGATTTGCATATGGCTATGTCTGAACTGGGGTGGCGTGGTGAAGCAAAATAACGATGGATTAAACCCAGATCTGTGACTGGGGGTGAATGTTTGCCAATGTGCAGCATTCCGTCCATCATCTTGTGTGTTTTGCATTTCGCCCTAAGTGGGAAGGGTATGCCCAGACGTGGGTCCCGTGCTCACTACGCCACTGGAGTCAAGCTATCCTGGCTGATGAAGGCTGATAGCCTGAAACCGGTCCTAGGATGCTTGATTCCGGTCCAGGGAAGACGTGGCTTGGCAGTTCGGTCTGGACTGTTCCCATGAGGCACAGGGTCAAGACTGATTTGCATATGGCTATGTCTGAACTGGGGTGGCGTGGTGAAGCAAAATAACGATGGATTAAACCCAGATCTGTGACTGGGGGTGAATGTTTGCCAATGTGCAGCATTCCGTCCATCATCTTGTGTGTTTTGCATTTCGCCCTATGTGGGAAGGGTATGCCCAGACGTGGGTCCCGTGCTCACTACGCCACTGGAGTCAAGCTATCCTGGCTGATGAAGGCTGATAGCCTGAAACCGGTCCTAGGATGCTTGATTCCGGTCCAGGGAAGACGTGGCTTGGCAGTTCGGTCTGGACTGTTCCCATGAGGCACAGGGTCAAGACTGATTTGCATATGGCTATGTCTGAACTGGGGTGGCGTGGTGAAGCAAAATAACGATGGATTAAACCCAGATCTGTGACTTGGGGTGAATGTTTGCCAATGTGCAGCATTCCGTCCATCATCTTGTGTGTTTTGCATTTCGCCCTATGTGGGAAGGGTATGCCCAGACGTGGGTCCCGTGCTCACTACGCCACTGGAGTCAAGCTATCCTGGCTGATGAAGGCTGATAGCCTGAAACCGGTCCTAGGATGCTTGATTCCGGTCCAGGGAAGACGTGGCTTGGCAGTTCGGTCTGGACTGTTCCCATGAGGCACAGGGTCAAGACTGATTTGCATATGGCTATGTCTGGACTGGGGTGGCGTGGTGAAGCAAAATAACGATGGATTAAACCCAGATCTGTGACTGGGGGTGAATGTTTGCCAATGTGCAGCATTCCGTCCATCATCTTGTGTGTTTTGCATTTCGCCCTATGTGGGAAGGGTATGCCCAGACGTGGGTCCCGTGCTCACTACGCCACTGGAGTCAAGCTATCCTGGCTGATGAAGGCTGATAGCCTGAAACCGGTCCTAGGATGCTTGATTCCGGTCCAGGGAAGACATGGCTTGGCAGTTCGGGCTGGACTGTTCCCATGAGGCACAGGGTCAAGACTGATTTGCATATGGCTATGTCTGAACTGGAGTGGCGTGGTGAAGCAAAATAACGATGGATTAAACCCAGATCTGTGACTGGGGGTGAATGTTTGCCAATGTGCAGCATTCCGTCCATCATCTTGTGTGTTTTACTGACCTTCTTGGTAACAGTCTAAATATGACTGTACCAAACAGGTAGTTGAAAACTATGTTGTGGCACCTGATTAAGTTTGGAGAAGTAGTAGGATTAATGTATGTCTGCCTGCCTATATGTTGGTATTTGTAAAGCGCAAAGCTAGCTCAAAAGTAAAAGCGCACTAAACAGGGGCCTGCTCCTTGAGAAGATAGTCATTGGTGGAAGGTCATATTTGGTGCTCCTTGAACAGGTCGGTCTTCAGCTGTTTCTGAATTGTAGAAGAGTCAGTGCTGATCTGATGTAGAAAAGGATTCTGTTCCAGATTCTAAGAGCATGAACAGAGAAGGCCTGCTTTCTGGATTTTCCTTTATGGTAATGTTTTGTCTCCAGTCTGTCAATATCCAGACTCCTGGTCTGGCTTTGTCCCCTAGATGTGTCTAGTTTGTTAGTTAAGTAAGCTGCGGTCTTTGTGTGGAGGGCAGCTAGTTTTGAAGATGATCTTGGCTCAAACAGTAGCCTGTGCAGGTCTTTTAAGGTTGATGCGACATGGTCAAATTTCTTCAAGCCCTTGATGTGTTGTGCTGCTTCGTGAAGGATACCTTTCAGGGGTGCTTGGGTGATACTTGGAAGACTGCTGAACAAGACATGCCTCCATCCAGATGGGAGAGGACTAAGGACTGTACAGTTGTTCTGAAGTTATCTCCTAGGAGAAATAACTTTTCCTTTTCAAGAGGGAGAGTGTAACAAAGCGCTCCTAGCCTTCTTGGTGGCATGTTGCTTGAATGAGAGGCTTCTTTCCAGGTTGAATCACAGAGCTTTTGCATAGTGTGCTACGACATAGTCGGGCAGGGGTGGTAAATTGGGGTTGATTGGTGCTATTGGCAAACTGGGGGAATTCAGCCTTTCTGAGGTTTAGCTTCAGGAAGTTAGTTGACATCCAAGATTGGATGAGCTTGAGGCGGGATTTGAGTCTCTGTATGTTGAAGGGTATCCTCTGGTTATTGATGGATCTTGAAACTGCGCTCTGCAAGACTGGGTGCAAAGGTTCCATGTAGAGGTTAAAGATGAGAGGAGAAGAGGTGTGGTGCAGCGGCCAGGGCGGCTGACTCCGGAACACGGGGGCTCACGGTTCGATCCCCGGCGTTGGCGGCAGGTTAGCCCAGCACCTTGTGACTCTGGGCAATAGCTCGCTTAATCTTCCCGACGGCCCCCAGTGCCGGGACACCTCTCCGGAGGTAGCTGTGCGCTTTACAAATGCTGGTATTTCATTTCATTTTCACAAAGCCTGGAAGTGTCTGGGATCTTGTGGAACCTATTTTTCACGAGATAATACTGGTTGGTGAGGTAGGGTGCAAACCATTTCAAGATAATGCCTAAATATTCCATCCATATTTTCAGGTGTGTATAGCAAAGCTGGAGAGAGCGCAAACAGGACCAGGAAACCGAAGGAGGTCATAATTGACTCATTGGTGTATGGATGTCTCAGTGCTGCGGGTGGTCTGGTGCCTGATTGGTTTTCCTGTAGACGGTTATCCTTGCTGATCTGCACCTGTAGCTGGGTGGCAACTGCTTTTTGAATGATTTTCTGTGAGTGGAAGGTGGGTGACAGGGCTAAGGTTGGAGATTTTGTCTGGGTGCAGGCATTGTTTCTTTAGCAGGACAACTTAAGGGCTACTGGCAGCGTTCCTTGCTTGCGGAGGCATTAATAATGTGAAGTTTGAGAGCATCTTATTGGTGTGATTTGATGATAGAAGAATATTAGTGTCCTCTTCATACCTGTTGCCTTACGATACTTCGATATTAGAGAGATGCATGTGCAAGCCTGGATGGAAGGCGGTGTGGTTGGTGGTGAGGCAATGGGAATAGCGTGGAATTGAGAGGGCTGTGGAAGTGGTAATGACGGTCTATCTCATTTTGTTGATCTTCATGGTTCAGAAGAGATTCATGCCGTTGCATATGTCGACTGAAGCAGAGACTGGGGGTTCTGGGACATTGATGCAGTGTTTAGCCACCTTAAACAGGTGTTCAGAAGAGATTCATGGCGTTGCATATGTCGACTGAAGCAGAGACTAGGGGTTCTGGTACATTGATGCAGTGTTTAGCCACCTTACACAGGGGTTCAGAAGAGATTCATGGCGTTGCATATTTCGACTGAAGCAGAGACTAGGGGTTCTGGTACATTGATGCAGTGTTTAGCACCTTACACAGGGGTTCAGAAGAGATTCATGGCGTTGCATATGTCGACTGAAGCAGAGACTGGGGGTTCTGGTACATTGATGCAGTGTTTAGCACCTTAAACAGGGGTTCAGAAGAGATTCATGGCGTTACATATGTCGACTGAAGCAGAGACTAGGGGTTCTGGTACATTGATGCAGTGTTTAGCACCTTACACAGGGGTTCAGAAGAGATTCATGGCGTTGCATATGTCGACTGAAGCAGAGACTGGGGGTTCTGGTACATTGATGCAGTGTTTAGCACCTTAAACAGGGGTTCAGAAGAGATTCATGGCGTTGCATATGTCGACTGAAGCAGAGACTAGGGGTTCTGGTACATTGATGCAGTGTTTAGCACCTTACACAGGGGTTCAGAAGAGATTCATGGCATTGCATATGTCGACTGAAGCAGAGACTAGGGGTTCTGGTAGATTGATGCAGTGTTTAGCACCTTACACAGGGGTTCAGAAGAGATTCATGGCGTTGCATATGTCGACTGAAGCAGAGACTAGGGGTTCTGGGACATTGATGCAGTGTTTAGCACCTTACACAGGGGTTCAGAAGAGATTCATGGCGTTGCATATGTCGACTGAAGCAGAGACTAGGGGTTCTGGTACATTGATGCAGTGTTTAGCACCTTACACAGGGGTTCAGAAGAGATTCATGGCGTTGCATACTGAAGCAGAGACCAGGGGTTCTGGGACATTGATGCAGTGTTTAGCACCTTAAACAGGGGTTCAGAAGAGATTCATGGCGTTGCATATGTCGACTGAAGCAGAGACTAGGGGTTCTGGTACATTGATGCAGTGTTTAGCACCTTACACAGGGGTTCAGAAGAGATTCATGGCGTTGCATATGTCGACTGAAGCAGAGACTAGGGGTTCTGGTACATTGATGCAGTGTTTAGCACCTTACACAGGGGTTCAGAAGAGATTCATGGCGTTGCATATGTCGACTGAAGCAGAGACTAGGGGTTCTGGGACATTGATGCAGTGTTTAGCACCTTACACAGGGGTTCAGAAGAGATTCATGGCGTTGCATATGTCGACTGAAGCAGAGACTAGGGGTTCTGGTACATTGATGCAGTGTTTAGCACTTTACACAGGGGTTCAGAAGAGATTCATGGCGTTGCATATGTCGACTGAAGCAGAGACTAGGGGTTCTGGGACATTGATGCAGTGTTTAGCACCTTACACAGGGGTTCAGAAGAGATTCATGGCGTTGCATATGTCGACTGAAGCAGAGACTAGGGGTTCTGGTACATTGATGCAGTGTTTAGCACTTTACACAGGGGTTCAGAAGAGATTCATGGCGTTGCATATGTCGACTGAAGCAGAGACTAGGGGTTCTGGTACATTGATGCAGTGTTTAGCACCTTACACAGGGGTTCAGAAGAGATTCATGGCGTTGCATATGTCGACTGAAGCAGAGACTAGGGGTTCTGGGACATTGATGCAGTGTTTAGCACCTTAAACAGGACACTTTTTACCTGTTAGTTTGATTGACATTTTCCCTGAAAGTTAGGAGAAGGTCATTAGTGCTCCTAGAGAAAGCTTTGTGAAACTGTCCCAGAGAACAGAGAGAAAGTGCACTGGGAATGTCTTTCAAGTGGAGTTGATGAGTAGAATTTATTGATAGTTGAGGATGTTTTTTGATGGATTGGAGAATGCATGTGTGGATAGGTAGTGGGCTGATTGGTATGTCCGATTGCACATAGAATACCTCTGTGTACTCTCCTTATTCATTTTCAGAATAATGCTATAGTTTGACAGATTGCGAACTCTAACCTTGTATTTCAGTGCACATGGATGACTGCCCCATATCAATCAGACGCAAGGTGTGCATGTTGCAGGGGAACGGTCTGATGAGCCTTTTACATTCATAGGCGAGCCAGCTGGAGTGAGGGACATGGGAAGAATGAGCTGGAGGAGATGTGTTTTCTCGACAATTGGATACTTTCAACTTGAATTAAAAGGAACTGAAATTTGATTTGCAACAGTTTTTCACATTGGGTGCGAGATTGTATGAGGCAACCGGTGCATAGAATGATGGCTGGTAAGTAAGGAGGAGTATACACGTGGAGTGTATTTGAGATTTTAAGAGGTGCCGGTAGATCCTCCATTAATAAGAAAAGTCTGTATTTTTCTAATTTAAGACCAGTTCCTTGATAAGCTTTAGATGACAACACTTAATATTTGTAATAGCAGTCTTGTCTCTTGGGGACGCTTTGAAGGGAGTCGATGTACTACTCAGGCTACATAGCATCTTATTAAAGATAGCCAGTTGGTAAAACTAATAAATGTGGTTTTGGAAATCAGATGGGAAAAGTAGTGGAATCCTGTTGGGAAACAAGAAAGAATGGCACATACCTGGAAATGCAATGGTATCTTGCATTAAGTACTAGGCTTTGGGCTACATGAAAGTAATGTAGTAAACATGAGTGAATTCTAACTGTGTATTTGCCTTAATTACTCTTTCCAGCCCTGGAATATTCAGAGTAATACCTTTTTCTTTCCGAACTCTGCTCTAGTCCCTTTCTTGAATGCTAGAAGATTTTCTTTTCCTATTCAGTAGTTCCCTAGTATCCCTAAGAAGCTACAGAAGATGAGCAACATTAGCTCACCTTTGCTTCCACTTGTATGTAGCGCTGTACATGGTCAAAGACCAGCATAAATTCAACAAGTAATAGGAGAGGAAGCTGGACTGTGGATGCTTAATGAGTTGTGATATAGTGGTGAGTCTTCCACTCTCTCCTAACTGAGCAGCTTTAGGGCAGTCCTGATGGACAAGGGGATCTGTTCCAAATCCTGGGTGCAGAGATGGAAATGGCCTGCTATCTTGTATTTTTGTTTTTACACTTCTTAGTCTGCAGTGTGATGGTGTGCTGGATCCTGGTGTGCTGAGATCCACCTAAGATGGTGAGCTTCTCTGCAGAATAAGTGGTTCTACTGGTCAGGATAGCTCTGAAAATATGCAGCTGGTTTTGAAGATGGTCCAGGCCGGCAAGGGGAGCTTATGGAGTTTGTAGGAAACTGGCTCTATATATACTACACCAAAATGAGGTATAGTGTGTATAGAGTCCAGGTGACCCCAGAGGTAGGCAGAGGTTAAAGTTGGATAGAACCTTACTCTCTATTTGTGGTAGAGTGGTCGAGCAGTAAGGCAGTATCAGAGGACAGTGTAAGCATTTGATGTACACACTCAGTCAGCAAATGAATTCACACACTCAAGGACTGAACTCTAGACCAATTGTTTTTGTATAAAAAATATACTGTTTTATTTTTATATTCAATCATTTTTATTAACGGAATAAGCAAGCAATGAACACAGCTTACTGCCTACAACTCAAAGCCGGCAGAGCGAAGCCCCATAAACATTTCAGATCTTAACTTCACAACCCGGAGGCCGGACATGACTGTGTGCCGTGCGAAGGCAGTACTATAATTCCATTTTTCAAGATGTTACTAAAAACCATCTATTTAACAAAACAGAAACCAAATGAAATACAAAACCATAACAACAAACCCCCTCCCTCCACCCTGTTCCTCCACCCACCCACCCTCCTCCGCATCAGCTTCTGCAATCAGCACATACTAAGGCCTGAAAACCCTCATTCCTTTGTTGAGCCCAGTTACTGTATTCACGATGAGGTAGAGCCCGGGGGATCCAGGGGAATCAATCGCAGGATCTGCAGGTATTTTGGACATGTCACTTCTCTGAGATCTTTGGTAAGTAAGCTTAGGAAGGGCCTCCACACTGTTGGGAACTCTCGTCCCGTCCCCTCCACTGTCATGGACATTCGTTCCATAGCTAGCAACTGCCATAGTCTGTATACCCAGGCTCCCACCTCCGGCTGCTTAGTCGTACCCCACGAAGCCAAGAGAACTTGTCTAGCTGCCAGAAGCGCCAGCGCTATCTGCCTGCCCCGCATAGTGCGCAGCGGGAAACTTTTCGCATGCGGGAGACCCAAAAGCGTATACTCTGGGGAGCGGGGTAGCGCAATCTGGAAAACCGCATCTATGTCATTTAGGACTGCCGTCCAATAGCGATGTAGTTTCGGGCAGTGCCATAAGAGGTGTGCTAGCGTCCCTGTCATTCCGCAGCCCCTCCAACACTGGTCTGTTTTGTTTTTGTTCCAGGCGTGCACTCGAGCTGGAGTATAATACCAGTAGGAGGTCACCTTGAATGCTGACTCCGCGCCCGCCGTGCTGCGAGCAGTGTGGTGCGCCCTATAGAGGATGTACTCCCACTCTTTGGAGGTTAGGGGCTTACCCAGTTCTGTCTCCCATCGCACCTGAGCTTTCGTTCTTTGCTCCCCAGGACGCGCCTGCAGCAGAGCATATAGCTCCGAGATCAGCCGCCGGTCGTCCGTCTTACCCACCACCCATCGCTCAAACGCCGAAAGGGGCCTAGACATGTGTGTATAGTTAGCAGGCTTAGTGACCCAGTGACAAACCTGCGCGTAAGCAAAGGCATCCTTCGCCGGGAGGTCATAATCTTCTCGCAGCTGTTTAAAGGGAATTACCCCTTCTAGGTCGAATAGAAACCCTACCCTTTTACATCCTGCTTCCCGCCATCTGTGAAACACTGTTGATGCTTTCCCTGGCACAAAGTCCGGGTTATCAACAATGGGGGTCATGGGCGAGGGGAAGGTCGTCCAGCCGTTTGCCACCGCCACCCTGTCCCATACCCTGAGGGTGGGTGAGGTCACCGGTGAAGAATACAATCCCCACGCCCTGTGCTTCCGAGGCAGCCATAGCTCTCTCCAAATATTGATACCTGCTACTGTTTGATCCATAAAGTTCCAGTGCTTACTGGACTCCGGCCTGTTCCATTCAATGAGATACCGGAGACAGGACGCTTGATAGTAGCCTTCTATTAGTGGTAGCCCCAGGCCCCCCTTCGATTTCGGGCTCGCCATCTGCCTCAGGGAGAGCCGGGGTTTCCGTCCCTCCCAGACGAACCTATTAATGAGGGATTGTAACTTCTTAAGCGCCCCTTGTGGTGGTGTTAGCGGGAGCATTTGAAATAAATACAGGATACGTGGTAAGATCGTCATCTTCACCGCCGCTATCCTCCCGAACCATGCCAGCCGAAGCCGTGACCAGGCGTCCAGCGCCTTGGCCGTGTGTTCTAGCAGCAGGGCATAGTTCAGCGCCACCGTCCGTGCGATGGTCGGGGCAAGCCGAAATCCCAAATAAGTGATGTCGGTCTGCGTCCATTGGAAAGGGAAGTCTCTCTGCAGGGTGTCCACGTCAGCCTCAGGGAGCGACAGATTGAGAAACATCAATTTGCTCAGATTTACCTTGAATCCGGAGGTCGCCCCAAAGGACGTAAGCTCTGTCATCAGAGCAGGGAACGACAGCCGGGCCCGAGTCAACGAGAGAATGACATCATCGGCATATAGACTGATCTTATGCTCGTCAGCTCCAAATTTTAGGCCCACTATGTGTTGATTAGCGCGAATGCGCTGCGCGAAAGGCTCCATGTAGAGCGCAAATAACAATGGGGACAGAGGGCATCCCTGCCGTGTCCCCCGAGCTATGGGAAAGAATGCCGACCTATCTCCGTTAACTCGCACAAATGCTTTCGGGGCATGGTAGATGCACCCGATCCACTTCAGGAAGTTGTCCCCGAACCCAAATTTGCGTAATACTCCAAACAGGTAGCCCCACCCTACGCGGTCAAAGGCCTTCTCCGCGTCGATTGACAGCAGGAAGGCCGATTTCCCGGAGCGCTGTGTACTATCAATGAGGTGTAGTAATCGCTTTGCATTATCCCCTCCTTGCCGTGTGGGGATGAACCCTGACTGGTCTGGGTCAATAATATCAGTCATAAGGGGGTTCAGGCGGGCCGCTAAAATTCCAGCAAAAGTTTCGCATCAATGTTGAGGAGCGAAATCGGTCGGTACGAACCGCATTCCTTCGGTTCCTTTCCGGGTTTCAAAATCACCGAAATCGCTGCCTCCGCCATTGTCGGTGTCACCGCACCGGTCTCGAGAAAAGAGTTAAATAACTTCGTTAAAAAGGGAGCCAGCTCCGCACAGAACGCTTTATAAAATGCTGCCGGAAAGCCATCCGGGCCCGGGGCCTTCGCTACCTTCAATCTCGCTATAGCCGCGATGACCTCTTCTACACGGATCTCCGCATCTAGCTGTTCTGCCGCTACTCCAGAGATCGGAGTTATCTCGCTCATATCTAAGTACTCCTTTGGGTCGTGCGGTGGAGGGTCATGTTCTGTGTATAGCTGCTGATAGAAGTTCTGGAAAGCTTCCACTATGTGTGCATCCGTGGTTTGTTCCGTCCCCCTGGAGTCTCGTACCGTCTGAATGAGAGACTTGTGTGATTGAGCTCTCAACCTATGCGCCAACATTCTCCCGCATTTGTCGCTACTAAGGAAAAATTTGTGCCGCAGCAGTGCATGCTCCGCTCTGTCTATATCTAGGTGCTTCAGCAGCCGTCTACGCTTCTCCAGTTCCCGCCAAACTCTCTGTGCCCCTGTCCGCTTGTGTATTGTTTCTAGTTCCCCTACCTCCCTTTCCAACTCTGCACGCTTTGCCCTGCGCATTGCATTGTACCTGGCCGCTATCGCAATAAATTCTCCGCGCACCACTAACTTCAGGGCTTCCCAAACCGCCGCCAGTGGTGTGGAACCGGTATCATTTTCTTGAAAATAATGCACTATCGCATCCCTCACTCGTTTACACTGATCTTCGGAGTGCAGCAAGCTTTCTCTAAGTCTCCACCCTGGTGGCAACGTACGCCTATAATGCACTGGGAGCAGAACGGTAAGTGGGGCGTGATCGGACAGTGTGCGCGGTTCAATATTAGCAGCGCGCAGGCTAGACATTAATTCTGTAGAGGCTAGGAAGTGATCTAACCTAGCGTAAGTTTTGTGGGCAGCCGAGTAATAAGTATAATCCCTCTCCAATGGATGTTGTGCGCGCCATACATCATGCAACCCATGTTCCTCAAGCCACCCTTTGCCTACTGGGGACAGGGCCCCTGACTGGTGAACTCTTAGGCCCGACCTGTCTACCCCCGCCTCCATCACGAGATTCAGATCCCCCCCCACCAAGATCGCTGCATCCTGCGAGGTTAGGACGTCCGACAATGCTGACAGAAGGAAAGACTCCTGCTTCTCATTGGGGCCGTATATTGACCCTATAGTGAGATGCGTGTCGCCCCATTGTACTCTAAGGACCAGCAGCCTCCCCCTTATCTCAGCTACAGTCGAGATCACTTTGCATGGGCACTGGGCCCCAATTAAAATTGCCACCCGTTTTTTTTGACGGCCCTGTGGACCATACCTGTTGGGGAAATCGTCTATTGCGCATGCGTGTGGTGTCCTTGCCCAGCAAATGTGTCTCCTGGAGGAGACAAATGTCACCTCCTATATTCTCAAGAAGGGAGAGCACCGCTGCCCTTTTCACCGGGTTGTTCAGCCCCCGAACATTGAGGCTCACAACCTTAAGCTCCCTACCCATATCTTAGTCTTGAGCATGCTACTGCTATTCCTTTCATTAGGTCCCTATCTTGTCTCGTCCCATCACCACGATTCATGGTAGCACACCCGTATGGAGTGTCTATAAGCAGGCTGATGCGGAGATCCCCCAAACCCTTTACAAAAGACCATTTCCCCTTATAACCTACCCATATAAAAACAAAAACCACCCAACAATAAAGAAAGCACATGACTAAAGTCTGTCACAGATAAAGAGAGTCAGGGGGTCGCAGCAGCTTCACACGACCCTGGCGGGCCGAACACACCTCCAACAAGCCGCAGGAAACAGATGAGGAGATGGTGTAGCACTCCGGTCCGTCCCCCCGGCACCTCTCTGTTCGCCCGTCCCGAGAATATCAGCCAGCAAAATATACACGTACCTCAAGGGGTGACTGGCCTCGCTGATGTTTGAGAAAGGGTAGACAACACATCCTCCCTCTCCCTCTCTCTCGTAGCTTGGTCAGGTTTTGTGGCCCACACCCCCCTGCCCATCCTCTGCCAGTCCCCAGGTTGCTTCGGACGTTGTGACCCGGGCAAGTCCACTTCTTCTGACGTCGCTGCCTGTTCGAGCCCCAGCACCTCCACAGCTTCCGCAACTGACCGTATCTGTAGTAATTTCCCATTGTGTTTGAAAATGAGGCGAAAAGGATGCCCCCAGGAGTATGGGATCTTGGACTCCCGCAGATGCATGGTCACCTCACGGAAGGCTCGCCGTTTGCTAAGCGTGGAGGCCGCCAGATCCTGAAAGAGAGCCGGCCGGTGACCCCTAAAAAGAATAGGCTGGGAGTCTCTGGCCTGACGAAGGATTCGTTCCTTCAGTTGGAAGTCATGGATGCATACCAGGATGTCTGGTGGGGGTGCCTTCAGACCCCGGGGGAAACCCACTCGGTGGACACGATCCATCTGGATGTCTGTCTCCTCACCTTCTCCCAGGAGCTGTTGGAGCAGTGCCCGGACATAGGCACAGAGGTCGTCCCCCTCCTCCTTCCACGGAACGCCTCGGATGCGGACGTTATTCCTCCGGGAGCGGTTCTCCAAATCCTCGGTGTGGGCTTGAAGATCGAGGTTTTGCTCCCGGAGGCGTAGCATCTCTTGTTGTAGTTGGTGCACTTCTTCTGCCCTGCTGATGTCGTGCTCCTCCAAAGTCGCAACTCGCTCCCCGACCTCATCCACGTCACGCCGCACCTCTCTCAGGTCCGCCGCCAGCTGTGACTTGATTTCTTGGATGTCAGCTTTCATGGTCGCGAAAAGCTCAACCATAAAGGCTTTCGTTGCGGGGGTCTTGTCGCCCTCCATCTGGCCTGTTCCTGCCTCACCCGAGGTCCCAGGTTGACCCATCGGCTTGGAGAGGGCATCCTTCAGCGCCTTATCCTTACGGCCCCGTGGCACTGCCATACCCCTCGTGCTCTGTTCCGCTGGGCTAGTCCGCTCCAACGCCGTCGTCAAGGATGCGGGATAGTCCACCACCTCTACTCACCGCCGAACCCAGCCAGCCCTTGCGTTCTCTCTTGTGCAACCCCTGTTACATGTGGGGAAGCAATCCCAGCCCCGCAGCCTGAGCCCTGCAGCTAGTCTCTCGTCCCCCGCAGACTGCTCCGTAGATATCCCCTCCTCACCTGAGCAGGGATGCCAGGGGCCTCACGTACACCACCGCTGCTCAGTATGCCTCCGTCGCCATCCACTCCGACCGCCAGCCAGCAGTTATCAGCGGTCCCTGTCAGCCACCCTCACCTTCTTACTGGGTCGGCGGGCGCTCTGGCGCAGGCAGTCTCATCGGGGGGGCACATGCCCCAACTCCGGCTCTGATCTTCGCTGCGCAGCAGGGCTTCGCGGTCACCGCCGGCTCCTCCACAGCCCCTTTAGCCACCAGAGCGCTAGCTACCACACGATGGGGCACACACCGCCCGGCTTGCCCTTGATCTGCACAGTGCACTGTGGGGCCCAGCCCGTAGTTGGCCTGGTCGGATTCCCAGGTCTGTTATGCCCAGCCGCAGCTCCTAGGGTTCCCGGCCGTTGGTTCGCCAGGCCTGGTCATCCAGCACGGCAACTCCTCTCTGCCTCCCGGCGGGTTCCCGTTGTGAGGGGGCAGCCTCCCTGGCACAGGCGCTACACCGCTGGGCGCCGAGCTCTCCTGCTCCCGCTCTTGTGCCCCCTTAGCTCTGCTCTAGCCCGACCTCCAGGCACCACCAGGCCTCTCGGAACGTCGCCTCAAAATGGCGGCGACCCGTCCCTCGCAGCCCTGTCTCAGGGGTCTCTCCGGCCTCGCAGCTCTCCTCCCACCGCAACCGGGACCGTCCCTCTCCTCCAGTGCAGCGTACAGCGCCTCGCGGGGGCCGGTTAGCGTTCCCCGGCCTCACCCTTCCGTAGACGCCTCACCGCTCCATAGCCGTGCGACGCGTCTTCTCGGCCTCACAGGCTCAGTCCACCCGGGCCCGCACCGGACCTCGCTCGTGCCGATTTCGGTCCCAGGGTCGCACCAGCATCACGTCCTGTCTATAGCGGGAACGTCCACCGCCACAGGCGGTCCGCTGAGTCCCGGGACAGGCGCTAGAACAAAGCTCAGTATCGGCGGTGCCGGAGGAACGCGATTCTGCGTCCTACCGCTCCGCCATCATGGCCACGCCCCCCCTGTTTTATTTTTAGAACCAAGCAAGCCTGGCACATGTAAGCATTAAATACTTTACAGTAATAAGTTGCTGAATGTAGAACAGTTTGAAAATGCAATAGGAATTGTACTTTGTTTGATTTACAGGGGATGCAGTAGGTTGCAATACTTAGCAAATACAGTACATTGAAATGAATAGGCTTTTTCAGTAAATTACAGGTAAGTTACTTTTTACGTTACTTTTCTAACTCAGTGCTGGATACCTAGATTCAGCACTGGGACATTTCCTGCAAACAGGTAAGTAAATGCGTTTTGGTTATTCGTGCGATTTTTAAAGAATATTTTTAGATTTCAAAACTCCACACTTAAAAACTTTTTGGAAGAAAATTGTCAATGTTATCCTATGGAGGAAAAACACGTTATCGGTTCACAGGTAAGTTATCGACTCTGGGAGTTAAGGTTCTGGGGTTAGACTCAGGGGTCCCCCAGGGTCAGTGATGCACTCTTGTTACACCCTCAGTGGCACTAGGGCGGGTGGGTGCAGAGTGTTGAGGCCCAATGTTATCCAATGGGGGATAGGGGGCCTCCGGTTGGTGGCTGTTGGCAAGCAGGCCACTGGGTTGTGCGAGCAAAGCTCCTAGGGTTTAGGTCAGGGCAAATGGGGAAACAAAGTAGCACAAAAGGTGCACCCTCAGCGGCACTGAGGCGACCGGGTGCAGAGTGCTGTTTCAACGTCGGGCGCCCTGTACCTGCACATGCTTCTAATGAGTGCCATGATGAATTTAACTTCCTATGCCTCACATACAAATGCATCCACCCTGGGTTCCCCCAGCTAGAGGGGTGACTGATCTATGCCAGGGCAGTGGTTTGTAGGCATGGCACACAGGGATGTGTGCCATGTCGACTCTTCACTTTGTTCTGCACCAAGACACGCAGCCTGCAAAGGCAGTGTGTGTGTGAAAAGGTGCAAGGCCTCTAAGTGTGGCACAATAAGTGCTGCACCCTTAGGGGCCTTCCCTGGTCACAGTGCCCTGGGTACCTGTGGTACCATTTACCAGGGGCCTACCTGTGGCCAGGGATGCCAATGGGTTTTAGGCTTCAATGCAGTTTTAGGGAAGGAACATAGGCCCTGGGTACCTGATTAGCAGGAGCCCAGGGCACACTCAGTCAAAGAACATCAGCAATTCAGCAAAAAGTGGGGGCATACCATGCAGAAAGAGGGCACTTTCTCACAGAGTTCCATCAGGATGAGGGTGATGTGATCATATTTCTTCAGGCCCTCGTTAAGATGTGCTATGGCGTGTAGGATGCCCCTTCAGGGTTCTTATGGGAGGTCTGGTAGACGTTCTGAAGTTATTTTCTGGAAGAAATTGTTTGACTTTCTTTAGAAGAGAGCTGGTACAAGGCTGTCTTTGTTTCCTTGAAGGTGAGGTTTGTGCCCAGGGTGAATCCAAGTGACTTGGCATTTGGTGAAAGTCGGGGTTCGAAGTCGTCAAGGTTCATGTCATTGAACCAGGTTTGTACTGTATCTGGTTTGGTGTTTTTGGCAAATAACAGGAATTCTTCCTTGTTTGGGTGGACATCCAGGTCTGGATGATGTACAAGCATTGTGTGAGGCGTATGCCATAAGAGGAGGAGACTTTCTAGTAGACTTGTGTACTCCCGGCATATTGTTGAATCTTGATGCTGTTATCTGTGAGTAGACCAGCGAGCGGACCCATGTAAAGGTTGAAGATGACAGGAGACCGTATGGAACCCTGGGGGACTGCACACATGACCGGGATCTTTTGTGTCCCAGAGGTGCCCACGTGAGCAAGCTGGTGTCAGCTGGAAAGGTAGGAGAAGAGCCAGTGAAGTACCCTGCCGGTGATTCCTATTCGAGACTCGAATAGGCTGCGTATGAGGGTGGAATGATCGACTGTCAAAGGCCGTTGAGTGGTCCAGCATTGTCTGGAGGCAGGGGGTCATCTTTATCTGTGGTCAAGAGTGCATTGTCTGTGATGTGTAAGTTAGAAGTGTCTGTGCTGCAGTGTGATTTCAAGCCAGACTTGTAGTCCTGCATGAGATGGATAGCATTTATGTGATCTTGGAGTTGAACATGGACTGCTTTTTTAATGATATTTCCAATGGACAGTAGGTGAGTTATGGGCCGGTATTTGGCAAGATCATCAGGGTCTAGTGTAGATTTCTTTAGGAATGGGAACTTCTGGGAAGATGCCATGAACGAGGAAGGCATTGACAATGGTAAGTATGGGTAAAAGACCATTCACAGAGAGCGAGGTTTGATGAGGAACGATAAGACATCATCTTCATAAGAAGTGGCTTTGAGGGAGTTTAGTAGGTCAGCAAGATCTGGGAGAGATAGGGCTTTGAATGCAGACTATTGCAGGATTCTACAGGAAGGTGTAGGTAAAAGAGATGAAGCAGGCTTGGTGTCGCCGATGTGCTGTCTGATCTTTTGTATTGTTCACTGAAAAAGAGATTGATGGAACTTTTCTGTGAAGTGAGGAAAAGGTAGGCCCGGCAGGAGGTTGATGCAGTGTTGCTTGAACAGTTTTCTGCTTTTGTTGGTGGCTTCATTGATGGTGTTTGTATAGTACTTTGCTTTGACCGATGTGATGAGCTATCTGCATGTCCGATGTACGAGGTGTTGAGGAGATCTGAGAATTCATCAATGAAGTCCTTGATTTGAGAGAGGCCATTGGTTATAGATTCCTTACCTGCTTCTGGGACGGCTCCGCGCTTCCCTCCCTTTCCCGAAACCGGAGCGTCCCCTGCCAAGCTTCGAGCTTTTTACGAAGCGCTGCACAGCATCTTTGGGTTGCCCGTCTCCGCCGGCGCTCCTTCAGGCCCCCCAGACTCGGCTGAGGACCCTGGGCCTTCGATGCCGGTGGCTCCGGCCCTGGTGGCGGAGGGCCCCTGAGGATCCAGGCCTGGATCTAGATCAACGCCGGTCGACCTCACGGTACCTTCCCCGGCTCCAATTCCAGTGAAGAGGCCCTCTGTGCGCCAACCGGCGTCGACCCCAGCCTCACCCCGACTTCGACACGGCGCCGGTACCGGCCCCGGAAGGTACGTTTGTGCCTCTGTTCGTTCCTGGCATTCCTTATCACCCTGAGTGGCAGCCAGAGGAGGGTGAGGAGGACTGGGAGGGGTCTGTAGACCCTTTTGCTGACCAGCTTGAAGAGCCGGACTGGCCAGAGGAACTGGGTGATGCCAGTGGTTTGGATACCTCCCCAGACCTTGGCAGGCTCCCCCCCCCGTGCCTACGGAGGAGGGAGCTTCGTACGCAGTGGTGTTGCGTAGGGCGGTTGAGGCCTTGGGCATGGAGCTTCCTACGGTGGCAGTCAGGACTAACCTCCTGACAGAGGTACTTCAACCGGCAGCGGCCACTTTGGAGCCCCTGCTGCTTTTTAATGAAGCCCTCACCGACAACCTTCTGGGCACTTGGTCCAAGCCCAGCACAGGGGCTCCTGTGGACATGATGATTGCCCGGCGCCACCACCCGGCCCCCGGGCGACCCACTTTTC
Organism: Calotriton arnoldi; assembly: GCA_963921515.1. Lineage (NCBI taxonomy): Eukaryota > Metazoa > Chordata > Amphibia > Caudata > Salamandridae > Calotriton > Calotriton arnoldi. The sequence continues at coordinate 1,040,880 of CAWUFW010002007.1, forward strand.
CTCTCCCAACACCCGACCCGCGAGAGCTTGGTGGTCCAAGCCTCGTCTTCTAAGGGCACATTCCCTACTGCTTCCCCAGATAGGGAATCCAAGAAGCTGGACCACCTTAGGAAGAAGATGTTTTCTATCACCAGCTTAGTGCTGCGGTTGGTGAACACTGCATGCCTCTTGGGCCGTTAAACCCATACAGTGTGGGATATGGTTGCGCAAGTGCTGCCACAGTGCCCGGAGGAGGCCTGGGCCGTTCTCACCCGTGCGGTTGCAGAGGGTCGAGACGCAGCGAAGTTCACCATTCGGTGTGGTCTGGATACCGCCGACTCTATGCAGAACGGTTTCCACGTCAGTAGCCTTGAGGCGCTACGCCTGGTTGAGGACGTCTGGTTTCTCAGGGATGTCCAATCCACCCTTCTGGACATACCCTTTGATGGCCGTCGCCTGTTCGGTGATAAGGTGGACTCAGCACTCGAGCGCTTCGAGGATTCTAAGGCTACGGCCAGATCCTTGGGCCTTGCGGCAACCTCTGACCCCACGCAGTCTGCCTTTCGCCCTGATCGTGGTTACGGAAGGGGTGCCCCACCATGTTCCACCCAATCGAGTCACAGGGCCATGGAATCTACCCAGCCTATGCGTGGCCGCAGACGTGGGACCCAGCGATGCGGGTCTGGGGGCCAGTTGGCGGGCTAGTCCACCCCTACCCCCCCTGCAGCGGCCTCCAAACCCTCCTAGTCCTACCTTTCAGGGCCACCAGAGGCCAGTGGGCGGCAGGATTCGCTATCACCTCCCCCACTGGCAAAACATCACGTTGGACAGGTGGGTTTTGCAGATAGTCCGAAGGGGCTACTCCCTACCGTTCAAGACTACCCCTCCCTCCATGCCACCATCCTTCCATCGCATGTCGGAGGATCACTTGGCCCTTCTCCGCCAGGAAGTTGCAGCTCTCTTTGCCAAGGGAGCTGTCGAAAGGGTCCTTGTGCCAGAAGTAGGTCGTGGTTGCTATTCCCATTACTTTCTGGTACCCTAGAAGGACAAAGGCCTGCGTCCTATCTTGGACCTCAGGGTCCTCAACCGCTTCCTCCGGAAAGAGAAATTCAAAATGCTCACGTTGGCTCAAGTCCTGTCTGCCATCGATCCCGGAGACTGGATGGTAGCGTTGGACTTGCAGGACGCCTATTTCCACATCCACATCCCCGTCCTGCCAGACCACAGGCATTACCTACGGTTCACGGTAGGCCACAAGCACTTTCAGTTTACCGTGCTCCCCTTTGGCCTTACCAGCGCCCCTCTGGTGTTCATGAAAGTATTGGCAGTGGTCGCAGCTCATCTGTGCAGATCAGGGGTGCAGTCTTCCCCTATCTCAACGACTGGCTGTTGAAGGCAAGCTTGCCCCAGGCTGTTGTCTCCCACCTCCAGACTACAGCGGACCTCCTGCATTCACTGGGGTTCACTAACAACGTGCCGAAGTCACACCCGATTCCCTCTCAGAAGCTCCTTTTCATCGGAGCAGTTCTGGATACAACACAGTATCCGGCTTATACTCCCGAGCAGCGAGTCCGGGATATTCGGGCTATGATACTGAGGTTTCAGCCTCTATCCCAGATTTCAGTGAGAATGACCCTGTGGCTGCTGGGCCTCATGGCCTCCTGCATCCTGCTGGTAGATCATGCCAGATTGCATATGTGGGCTCTGCAGTGGGACCTGAAGTTCCAGTGGGCGCAGCATCAGGGGTATCTTTCCGATGTCGTCCAGATCTCGGAAGAGACTGCACGTCAATTGCAGTGGTAGCTCACAAACCAGGATTGGGTCAGCGGCAGATCCCTCTCCCTTCCCCAACCAGAGTTCACAGTGGTGACTGATGCGTCACTCCAGGTGTTCACGGACAACACCACTGCCATGTGGTACTGCAACAAACAGGGCGGGGTGGGGTCGTGGACCCTATGTCAAGAGGCTCTTCGCCTTTGGACATGGCTGGAACATCAGGGCATATCCCTGGTGGTTCAACACCTGGCAGGTTCCCTGAACGCCAAGGCGGAGGAACTCAGCCGCCAGTGCATGATGGATCACGAATGGCGTCTTCACTCGGAGGTGGTGCAAGGTCTTTTTCAGCAGTGGGGAGAGCCTTGGGTAGATCTGTTTGCCACCGAAGAGAACGCGCAGTGTCCGCAATTCTGCACGTTGGAGTTTCCAAGGCGGCACTCGCTCGACGACGCTTTTCGTCACGAGTGGAATTGCGGCCTACTGTACGCCTTTCCGCCTATACCACTTCTACCCAGAGTGCGGAAGAAGATCAAGCGCGACCGGGCCCAAGTCATTCTTGTGGCCCCAGACGGGGCACGAAGACTCTGGTACCCCGAGCTCTTGAGCATGGCCATTGATCCTCCGATCAGACTGCCTCTTCGGGAGGATCTTCTGTCGCAGCAGCAGGGGACGGTCCTCTGCCCGAACCTGTCCAGCCTCCACCTCCTTGCGTGGAGATTGAGCGGCGACAGTTGGCAGCTTTCGACCTTCCTCCCGAAGTCTGTAACGTCATCTTGGCAGCCAGGCGTCCCTCCACTAACACGGTATACGCCTGTAGATGGAACACATTTGTGGCATGGTGCACAGCAAAGGCTGTGGATCCCCTTTCTGCCCCTCTTTCGGAGGTTCTCCTCTTCATTCTATCTTTGGCCCAGCAGGGCTCTGCTCTAGGCACTCTTAAAAGCTACCTTTCGGCCATCTCTACATTTCTTTGCCTTCCTGATCAGCCTTCTCTTTTCAAGTCCCCGATTGTAAATAGATTTTTAAAGGGCATTACTCATCTCTTTCCTCCTCCTCCTTTCGTAATGCCCCTGTGGGACGTGAATCTTGTCCTTACTTATCTTATGTGTGCTCCCTTCGAGCCACTACATAACTGTCCTCTTCGTCGTCTTACTTTGAAGACCGCTTTCCTGCTTGCCATCACCTCTGCTCGCAGGATGAGTGAGCTCCAGGCTCTGTCCTCCAAGCCTCCTTTTCTTGCAGTTCATCCGGACAAAGTGGTCCTTCGCCCTAGGCCCTCTTTGCTGCCCAAAGTGGTTACTTCCTTCCACATAGGTCAGACCATCACATTGCCCACCTTCTTCCCGCCTCCACACCCTTCCAAAGAGGAGGAGAGACTCCACCGTCTGGACCCAAAACGTGCGCTGTCCTTCTACCTTGACCGCACTAAAGAATTCCGGGTGGACGATCAACTCTTCGTGAGTTATGTGGGCGCCAAGAAAGGTTGGGCCCTGCACAAACGTACCATCTCTCGATGGGTTCTCCTATGTATTAAAATCTGCTATTTGGCGAAAAAGGAACCTACAGTAGGACTGTGCGCCCACTCTACCAGGGTGACGGCAGCCTCTACTGCTTTGGGAAGTGGAATTCCGCTGATTGACATCTGCCAGGCAGCCACGTGGGCATCACTGCACATGTTCACAAGATATTACTGCCTGGATAGTAAAGTCCGGAGAGATTGCTTTTCCGGCCGTTCTGTTCTCCAGGACTTTCTGATGTGAACTTAGTTTGCAGACCCACCTCCGGAGTTGGCATTGCTGGGGTATCTATTCTAAGGTAAGGAATCTATAACTAATGGTCTCTTTCAGATGCACAAGTTACTTACCTTCGGTAACGATGTATCTGTAAGAGACATACATTAGTACATTAGTGCTACTGTCCAAAGCTAGCTCTTCTGCTTCTATAGCACCTCATTACATCCAATGGTATTTTTACCATAACTCTCCTCATCCCTCTTTGTTTATCTGTACTATGGCGCACTATAGCTGTAGCTAGGCCCACACCCTCTTTACAAATTCCTGTACAGCACCCTAACAGTTCTGCTCATCCCTCATAATCTGTACTGTACCTTAGCCGTGTCATTTCCTCCCACTTCCTCTTTATACCTTCCTGCACAGCACCACATGCTCATTCCGCTTTCTTTATTTGGATTGTACTCTTTATAACCTTTGGTACTGTACCTTATTCTAAACCTCCTCCATCCAGTCCTTAGTTAATTCTTCCAACTCTTTATCTGCCTCATTATACTTCTCTGTACTGTACATATTCTAACTATCTCTACTCCCAATCAAAGCGTCACATGTCCATAGAGCCCAGTCTCAGAGATATTCTCCCAACTTTGAGTCATCAAGGGTCTCCCCCAGTCGGTACGAAGGAAGCCATAATCGTCCTACTTCTGGAAAAACCCATTGTGGACCCAATTTGACCACTCCCTTTCTTTCCCAAGCACAAACCTATAGTGGGAGCTAACTAGACAACTTCATGAATATGTGGAGGAGTAATACCGAAATCATCTACGGATAGACCCAGATGAAGTCTCCTCTATTCCCCTTTACCCCATGGCATCATACTAGACTAATGACCAGGTATGCTTTTGAAATGGGCGTAATCGCAAGAGCTCAATGGGACAGCTTCCAGTCATCTCCGGGTTACCATAACCAGAACTTTAGGAAGAGGGCAGGGGGAATCTGCTGTACTTGACATTTGTGTTTCACAGTTTGTGTTCCGAAGGTTGGCCTTGTCCCCTTGTATTGTGGATGCGACTGGCTACTTGGGTCAGGCAGTTAGCACTAGTGCAATGGTTCGGTGCCACGCATGGATGAGGTCAACAGACTTATCGGGAGATGTCCAAGTATCTTGATGGATATGCCATTCAATGGCTCTCACCTCTTTGGTGAGAAGGAGGTTCAGAGTCACACCACAGCTCATTCATTGGGTCTCTCCATGCCTGCCAGGCAGTTTCCCCAACAATTTAATCCCTTTCAAGGATATGCCAGGGGTTTGACCTATAGAAAACTCCAGCGCAGCAAGCCCATCAGGCTTTTCGTGGTCAGGGCTACGGCTCCCAGAGACGATGTCCAGGGCAGTAGGAAAAATAAACAGCTTTGTTCCCTCTCCCTTCCAATAACAACCTCAAAACCACTTTGGTGTGTCCTTTGCAACACACAGTCACCGATTTATGAGGGAGGATCTGCCATTTTCTTCAGGGCTGGCAAGACGTCACTTCCCACAGATGGATCCTCCAAATTTTCCAACAGGCTATGCCCTTCCATTTCTTTCTACCCCACTGGACCTTCCACACACATCAGGATAACTGACGGAAGACCATGTGTCCATTTTGCAGCAGGAAGTGCAGTCTCCTTTGGCCACAAGGGTCATAGAGAAGGGTCTGGCCTCAGAAGTAGGAACTTTGGTGTTCTTTATGCTACTTCCTTGTGCCTAAGACGGACCGAGATCTCCATCTTATTATAGACCTTTGTCCTCTCAAGTCTTTCATTCAAAAGGGCAAATTCAACATGCTCAAGCTGGCCCACCTTCTATCTGCCCTAAATCCTAAACTCTAGATGGTAGCGTCGGACCTGCAAGATGCTTATTGTCATATTTAAAGCCTGCAAGCCCACAGTTCACAGCAGCCCCAGAGCATTTTCGAGTTTGTGGTGCTCCCTTTTGGCCTCACCGGTGATCCTCTAGTGTACACAAAAGTGATGGCGATGGTCACAGCACATCTTCAGAGGTTGGGGCTTCCAGTTTTCCCTAACTCAATAACTGGCTGTTAAAGACAGGCTCGCCACAGACAGTCGTAGACCACCTTCAGACAACATCAAAACCTTCTAACATTGTTGGGGTTCACTATCAAAGTGTTGAAGCCGTACCTGACACCTTTGCAGATGCCCCTGCTCATCAGAGCTATCCTGGACACAGTGCAATTACATGCCTTTCTCCCAGAGTGCAGAGTCAAGGACATTTGGGCTATGAACCTGATGTTTTAGCCTCAGTCCTGGATCTCAGTGATAGTGACTCTCAGGCTTCTGGGCCTTTTTGTCTCCTGCATCCTGCTGGTTGATCATGCAAGAATGGGATATGTGGGCCTTGCAGTGTAATCTAAAGTGCCAATTGGCAAAGCAGCAGGAGAACCTATCAGATTACATCCAGGTTTTGGAGGAGACTGCAAAAGATCTGCAGAAGTGGCTGATCCAACCGCAGCTGGACCAGCAGCAGATCTCGCTCCACACACCACCCAGAGCTAAAGGTGGTGACGGACATATGACTGCTGGGTTGGGAAGGCCATCTGGGAGAGGTGGCGGTCAGAGGTTTCTGGTCTCAGGCGGAAGGCCGAGTTCACAACAATCTGTTGGCGTTGCGGGTGATTTGCTTGGTGTTGAAGGCCTTCCTGCCGAACATCAATGGGAGGCTGGTTCAGGTTCTCACAGACCACCACCACCATGTGGTACTGCCACAAGCATGTTGGGGTCTTAGCGATTTCCAGTGTCAAAGAGCCACGTGGCACAAGACCCAAGTTATCACAGCATCTCCCCAATCGTGAACCACCTGGAAGGATCTTAAAGCACCAGGGCAGCCGAAGTCCACCACTTAACAGATCACAAATTTGCAGTTACACTTGGAGATGGCGCTGGCGTTTTCCAGCAATGGGGAGACCCTTGGCTCAATCTCTTCTCCACGGACGAGCCCATGCAATGTCAACACTTGTGAGCACTACAATTCCCAAGAAGGTTGTCTTTCGGAAACACATTCAGCCTAGAGTGGAGCTCAAGACTCCTGTATGCTTCCTGCCTCTACCTCTCCTAGCTCATGTTCTGAAGAAGATCAGAAAAGACAGGGCCCAAGATATCCTAGTGACACCATTTTGTGCCAGGAGAGCGTAGTACCCACAGCTCCTTGGCATGAACATCTATTCTCCGATCAAGCTGCTACTTTTGGAAGATCTTCTGTTGCAGCAGAAGTGCAGGGATGTTGCATCTGGGCCTGCTCACTTTGCATTTCCATGCTTGGTGACAGTTGACCTCCTTCGACCAGCACCCTGAGATCATTCATGTTATCTTGGCAGCAAGACTTCATTCCACAAAATCTGTGTATGCCAATCGCTGGGACAAATTTGTGGATTGGTGCAGCACCTGACAAATTGACCCAATACAGGCAGAGTTCAGTGAAGTTTTATTGTTTGTGATATCCCTATCCCAGCAAGAACTTGCTTTGGGCACAGTTGAGGGTGATCTGTTGGCTCTTTTGGGTTTCCTGCAGTTGCGGGATCAGTCTCTGTTAATCAAATCACCAAAACCCTTTGTGGTGCCTCAGTGGGACTTGAACTTAGTCCTCGCCTTCTTGATGTGCAACCCTTTTGCAACCTGTGTGAGTGGGCTTCAGGCTCTTTCTGTCAATCCACCTTATACCACCTTCTTCCTGATAAGCTGTTTTGGAGGACCTGAGCTTAATTTGTACTGAAAATGGTTACTCCTTTTCATGCCAGTGATACAATCACTCTTCCAGAATTATTTCCTCCCCCTCATCCCTCCAGCAAAGAAGAGGGACTCTATCGTTTGGCTCGTGAAGGAGCTTTAAGCTACTATATCAGTCGTACCAAGGAGCATCAAATAGACAGATCGCTCTTTGTAGGGTTTTCATGGGCAATGAATGGCAAGGCAGTGCAAAAATGCACCATCTCTCGATGGATTGCTCTCTACCTGAAGATCTACTATGCACTGATAGAGAAACACCCCCAGCAGGCTCAATCCACGCGGAGTGCCTGTCCTGGACATTCGTCAGGTGGCTATGTGGCCATCTGTACACACATTGACAAAGCACTACTGTCTTCACAGTCCGGTCCATAGGGAGAGGCATTTTGCCTGCTCGGTTCTACAGGACTTTCTGGTATAAGCTAGTTCACAGACCGTTCACTTGTAGGGAAGTTTCCATCAGAAGGACAAGTTACTTAGCTCTGGTAATGCTCTGCACACTGGTCATACCCATCTGCCAATGGGGTCTGCATCTGAGGCCACGGACAGCCTAGAAAACAACTGATATCAGCGTGCATGGGTGGAGCTTGTATGCGGCTCCGCTCATCACTTCTAGAGCGGAATGACGCTTGTGTGGAGCTGCACACCACCACCTATCAGCGTGCAGGATTCAATCTGACTCCTGGGCAATATTCACAAAGTGTGGTGTCTGTGGTTAAATAGATTATCCACCAGAAAGATTTTTACCGAAGGTAAGTAAGTTGTTCATTGCACTCTCTTTTCACATTGAAGACCATGACATGCCAGACACGTTTGTTCTATATTTTGCTCACTTTGAAGAAATTTAAGAGACATCATTGCTATTTTTGTGGAGGAGTGATAGGCCTCCATGTTTTTTAATTAACGCAGATGTTTTGCCTTTGCATCTTTTAAGGATCATATGGATCTTTTCTAGTTCATATTCTCTGGGGTTTCATTGCAATTATAGGAAGACTTATTAGTGGTTAATAAGGTGTAACACAAATACATTCACCATTAAAGTTCAGTCTGTCCTTAGTATTTATGAATTAAACCGTTACTGGAAAAGGCTGTGCGGGGATCGAAATGTGTTGTCAGCGATATTCTGTAAATAAACACAGACAAGAAGCATATCTACCAGTAAACGTCCATTTACTTTGTGTGGACATGTTTAAGGCTAGAGGGTATCCTAGGAAAGTCCTGGAAATGTGTGTGTGTGTGTGTGTGTGTATATATATATATATATATATATATATATATATATATATATATATATATTCACTGAAAAAACCATAGGTTTCAGGCACGTTATAGTTAGTTGGACATTGCACTCGTACAAAACCCGTGAAATTCCCCCGTTATAGTTAGTTCAGCTAACTATAACCCGCGCCCCCGCAATGCACTGCTGATGACGTCAAATATTACATCACTCATGACATGGTCAGTGACATCACTGATGACATCACTGATGACATCTCAAATGACATCACTGATGACATCATCCAGTGACTGTGTGTTTCTGTAAAGTTTAAATATGTTTAATATATATAGGCAAAGGCGTATTGAAGAATGAGTGGGTGTATAAGTGTCTGAATGGATGATTGAGTAGGTGCGTGACTGACTCTACAAGTGAGTGATTAAACGTATCTTACTGAATGCATGGGTTAGTGACTAAACTGTGTGAATGTCTGTATCCGTCTGTCTGTTGGTGTGTAAGTGGATGCATGGATTTGCGAATAGCTACATGAGTGTCTATAATGGTTATTGATTGGTTCTCTGAGTATCTGTATGGGTGCCTGAGTGTTTGTGTGGGTGGGGTGTGTGTGACTCTGTACATAGATGTGTGAGTGGGTGATTCACTGGGTGCATGGTTTCAAGAGTGCATCTGTGATGGACTGTATGGGTGGGTGAGTGTGTGTATGGGTGTGTTAGTGAGTGAATGTATATCTCAGTTGTACATGTGTGAGTAACTACATATGTGAAAGGCAGTATATATGTGTGTTAGAGTATTTAAAAGGCTATAAGTGAGAGTGTGTGATTTTGAGAGTGGCTGTATGGATGCGTGTGTGCTTGTATCAGTTATTGTATAAGAGCGTAAGAATGTGCTAGTATTTGTATGAGTAAGTGAGCTGGTGTGTGTATAACTGTATAGGTGAGTAAATGGGAGTGTGATTAATTATTTGCATGACTGACTAGGTGTGTGAGTACCTCTATGGATGAGTGGTGGTGTGTGTGTGTCTATATAGGCATATGAGTGCATATGATAGTCCTGTACTAAGTGATTGTGAGTATGAGTGACTGTACGGGTGAGTGAGTGGATGTGTGTGTAGACCTAAGAATCAGTGAGTGGGTATGTAGTTATTGATGTTGGAGTGTCTATGGTTTTGAGAATGGCAGTCTGTAATTTAGAGTGGGTGTATCAAAGGTTATATTAGGGTGTGAGAAGATGCATCAAATTATCACATGGATGATGTCATCAGTGATGTCATCAGTGATGTCATTTGAGATGTCATCAGTGATGTCATCAGTGATGTCACTGACCATGTCATGAGTGATGTAATATGTGACGTCATCAGCAGTGCATTGCGGGGCGCGAGTTATAGTTAGCTGAACTAACTATAACGGGGGAATTTCACGGGTTTTGTACGAGTGCAATGTCCAACTAACTATAACTGTCCCTAAAACCTATGGTTTTTCAGTGAATTTGTAAGGTTTTTTAAATGCTAATTTCTAACTATAACGTGCCTGAAACCTATGGTTTTTTCAGTGAATTTCAAAGGTTTTTTAAATGCTAATTCCTAACTATAACATGTCTGAAACCTATGGTTTTTTTCAGTGAATTTCAAAGGTTTTGTAAATGACAATTTTTAAATGTATTAATTGTTATATTTATTTTTTTGATACTGATTTACTACATTTTTTTAAACTATTTATTTTTAGATATTTTATTTTTTAAACTACATTGTAATTACATTATACATTATAAAATATACTTTCTCAGAATGAATTACTTTAGTTTAAATACTTTGCAAATAGGCAATAGACTTTTAAGTACAGTAGTTACAGTTGTTGCAATGGGCAACACAATTTCAAACACAATGCAACATTGAGCTCAATGTGAATTTCTAGTTAAATGCAATTAGTTACTTTATGGATTACTTTTCTAACCACAGGACTGGATCCTAGATTCAGTCCTGGGACATCTCCTGTAAACAGTTGAGTAAAAGTGTTTTGGTTACAGTAGTGATTTTTAAGGAATATTATTGTATTTTAAAAGTTGACACTTAGAAACTTTTTCACATAGAATCACCAATGTTATCCTATGGGAAGAAATTCACTTAGCAGGTAAGTAGTGTTATCGTTACTTTTTCTTAATCAGTGGTGGATCCTGGATCCAGCACTGGTGCATCTCCTGTAAACAGTTGAAAGAATGCGTTTAAGTCATACAGGCGATTTTTAAGGAATATTTGTAGTTTGTGAAATTCGACACTTTGAAACTTTTCTGCTGAAAACCAGACAATGGATTCCTATGGAAGGAAATACAAGTTACTGGTAAGTACGGTTAGAATTACTTTTCAGGGTCAGTGCTGGGCTAAAAGATGCAGCACTGGGATCTCTCCTGATAACAGGTGAGTAAATCGGAATTCGTAGTTCGGCTGATTTTAGAGGAATATTATAAAGTTCCAAAACTCCACACTTAGAAGAATTTCCAAGTGAAACCAGTCAATGTTAGCCCATGGAAGGAAATTCAAGTTACTGGTAAGAACGGTTAGAATTACTTTTCAGGATCTGTACTGGGCTCAAAGATGCAGCACTGAGGTCTCTCCTGATAACAGGTGAGTAAATCGGAATTCGTAGTTCTGCTGATTTTAGAGGAATATTTGTATGTTTCAAAAATCGACACTTAGAAACTTTTTCAGCAAAAAGCAGGCAATGATATCCTATGGAAGGAAATTCAAGTTACTGGTAAGTACGGTTAAAATTACTTTTCAGGATCAGTACTGGGCTCAAAGATGCAGCACTGAGGTCTCTCCTGATAACAGGTGAGTAAATAGGAATTCGTAGTTCGGCTGATTTTGGAGGAATATTACAAAGTTCCAAAACTCCACACTTAGAAGAATTTCCAAGTGAAACCAGTCAATGTTAGCCTATGGAAGGAAATTCAAGTTACTGGTAAGTACGGTTAGAATTACTTTTCAGGATCAGTACTGGGCTCAAAGATGCAGCACTGAGGTCTCTCCTGATAACAGGTGAGTAAATCGGAATTCGTAGTTCGGCTGATTTTAGAGGAATATTTGCACAATGGTGAAGGAAGGGGGTGGGGCCTGAGGTGACATGTCTGCAAACACGCCCTGTGGCACGTTGCAAATTGGGGGATTAAGTCCCCTTCAATCCTGAGGGTCCCTGGGGGCCAACTAGCCCACCAGATACCTCCAGTAAGCGCCACAGCCCTGCGTTGCAGAGAGGTGTTCAGAGGCCACGCCCCTTTTTACACCTCTCTGCAACGCAGCTCTGTGGCGCTTACTGGAGGTAGCTGGTGGGCTAGTTGGACCCCAGGGACCCTCAGGATTCAAGGGGACTTAATCCCCCAACTTAAAACATGCCACGGGGCGCGTTTGCACAAATGTCACCTCTGGCCCCGCCCCCTCCCTTCACCACTGTGCAAACGCGCCCCGTGGCGCGTTTTAAGTCGGGGGATTAACTCTCCTTGAATCCTGAGGGTCCCTGGGGTGCAACTAGCCCACCAGCTACCTCCATTAAGCGCCACAGAGCTGCGTTGCAGAGAGGTGTAAAAGGGGCGTGGCCTCAGAACACCTCTCTGCAACGCAGCCCCCTGGCGCATACTGGGAGTTCCTGGTGGGCTAGTTGGCCCTCAGGGACCCCCAGTATTCAAGGGAATTCGTTCCCCCTCTGCAAACGCGCCAGGGGGCGCGTTTGCAGAGTGCTGCCAAGGAGGGGGCGTGGCCTTCGGCTCGATGCCGGATTTTTTTCTTTTTCTTTTTTTTTTTTAAAAGGGGGCTGTGTGGCCCCCCTTCTTTTTAATTATTTTGGGCCCTGGGGACCCCATCCCCCAGGGCCTGACCCCTTTTATTTTTTTTTGTTAAAAAGGAACGGGAAGGGGACCACGTGGGCCCCCCTCACGTGGCCAATTTCGACCCGGGGACCCCATCCCCCGGGTCATTGCCACCTTTTATTTTTTTTTAAATTTTCATGGAGGGGGGCTGCGTTGCCCCCCTCCTCAGGCCTCCTTAGGCCCCGCGGACCCCATCCCCTGGGGCCGGCCTTTTTTTCCCCCTTAATTTGGGGAGGGGGGCCGGGTGGCCCCCCTCCCAGGCCACTACTTGCCCCAGGGACCCCATCCCCCAGGGCTGGCCCTATCCTTTGGGGACCGTGGGGGGACCCCAACTCCCCCACGGTCCCGCCGGCTCCCCGCGTCCTTCGGGAACCAGCATTGCTTTTCCACATGGGGAGCTGCTAAGATGCAGCTCCCAGTGTGGAAAAGCAATCGGTTTTGGTCTTTGGAAGAGAGAGCAGGTTTCCTGCTCTCTCTTCCAAAAACCAAAGCAGTTTGCAATCAATCAATCAATCAATCATGTCACTTATAAAGCGCACTACATACCCGCGAGGGTCTCAAGGCGCTGGGGGAAGAGGGGGGTGGTGCTGCTACTGATCGAAGAGCCAGGTCTTGAGGAGTCTTCTGAAGGCCAGTAGGTCTTGGGTCTGTCGGAGGTTGGTGGGGAGGGTGTTCCAGGTCTTGGCGGCGAGGTGGGAGAAGGATCTGCCGCCGGCGGTCGTTTTCCGGATGCGGGGGACTGTGGCGAGGGCGAGGCTGGTCGAGCGGAGCTGGCGGGTGGGGGTGTAGAAGCTGAGTCGTCTGTTGAGGTAGGCTGGTCCGGAGTTGTGGAGTGCTTTGTGTGCGTGGGTGAGGAGCTTGAAGGTTATCCTCTTGTTGACAGGGAGCCAGTGCAGGTCTCTCAGGTGGGGTGTGATGTGGCTGCGTCGGGGGATGTCGAGGATAAGACGTGCAGAGGCGTTCTGGATGCGTTGCAGCCGTCTCAGGAGCTTAGCCGTCGTTCCTGCGTAGAGGGCGTTTCCGTAGTCCAGCCTGCGTGACTGTTTTTCTTGTTTCAGTGGGGATCCACTTGAAGATCCTGCGGAGCATTCGGAGGATGTTGAAGCAGGATGAGGAAACGGCGTTGACCTGCTTAGTCATGGAGAGGGTGGGGTCGAGGATGACCCCTAGGTTGCGTACGTGGTCGGTGGGTGGCGGGGCTGTTCCCAGTGATGTTGGCCACCAGGAGTCATCCCAGGCTGAAGGGTTGGAACCAAGGATGAGGACCTCCGTCTTGTCCGAGTTCAGCTTCAGGCGGCTGGTCCTCATCCATTCGGCGACGGCCTTCATTCCTTCGTGGAGGTGGGCTTTGGCGGTGTGAGGGTCTTTGGTGAGGGAGAGGATCAGCTGGGTGTCGTCGGCGTAGGAGATGATGTTGAGGTTGTGCTGTCGGGCGACGTGGGCGAGGGGTGCCATGTAGATGTTGAACAGCGTTGGGCTGAGGGAGGAGCCTTGGGGTACGCCGCAGATGATCTTGGTGGCCTTGGATCGGAAGGGGCGAGGCGGACGCTTTGTGTTCTGCCGGAAAGGAAGGATGTGGTCCAGTCCAGGGCCTTCTCTTGGATCCCGGCGTCGTGAAGGCGTGTTCGTAGTGTGTGGTGGCAGACCGTGTCGAAGGCGGCTGATAGGTCCAGGAGGATGAGGGCTGCTGTTTCTCCGTTGTCTAGCAGGGTCCTGATGTCATCGGTGGCGGCGATGAGGGCGGTTTCGGTGCTGTGGTTGCTGCGGAAGCCGGACTGGGAAGGGTCCAGGATGTTGTTCTCCTCGAGGTAGCGGGTCAGTTGTTTGTTGACGATTTTCTCGGTGACCTTCGCGGGGAACGGGAGCAGAGAGATGGGTCGGAAGTTCTTGAGGTCCTTGGGGTCTGCCTTGGGTTTCTTGAGTAAGGCGGTGATCTCGGCGTGCTTCCAGCTTTCCGGGAAGGTTGCTGTCTCGAAGGAGATGTTGATTGTTTTCCGGAGATGGGGCGCGATGGCTGTACTGGCTTTGTTGAAGATGTGGTGAGGGCACGGGTCTAGCGGTGAACCGGAGTGGATGGTGTTCATGATCTCGCTGGTGTCCTCGTCGTTGATGTTGGTCCAGGAGAGCAGGCGGTTGGTGGTTGTGGGGGCAGTGGTCTCGGTGGTTGCCGGGGCGGTCGTGGTGTTGAAGCTGTCGTGGATGTCGGCGATTTTGCGGTGGAAGAAGGTGGCCAGTGAGTCGCACAGGTCTCGCGACGGCTGGATGTCGTTGGTGTTGGAGCTGGGGTTGGAGAGTTCCTTCACGATGTTGAAGAGCTCTTTGCTGTTGTGTGCGTTGTTGTCTAGGCGGTCTTTGAGTGAGGCCCTTTTGGCGGATCTGATGAGGTGATGGTGACTGCGGGTGGCGCTCTTGTGGGCGGCGTAGCTGTCCGCTGTCCGTTCGTGGAGCCAGATCTTCTCCAGTTTTCAGCATGTTCGTTTGGAGGCCTGGAGGTCTTCGGTGAACCAGGTGGCTTTCCTGCTGGTGTGGCTGTTGGGCGGATTCTTGAGCGGGGCGAGGGTGTTGGCGCAGTCGTCGATCCACTGTCTGAGGTTGCGGGCGGCGGTGTCGGGGTCGGAGGGTTCGGCGGGTGGGCTCAGGGCGAGGGTTGTGGTTAGCTGGTCTTCCGTGACTCTGCTCCAGCAGTGGCGAGGCATTTGTTCGGTGCGGTGGTGCGTGGTGGGCTTCCTGTAGGTGAAGTGGATGCAGTGGTGGTCAGTCCAGTGGGGTTCGGAGGTGTGGTTGAAGGAGACGTGTGGGCTTGCGGAAAAGATGGAGTCCAGCGTGTGGCCGGCGGCGTGGGTGGGTGTAGTCACGAGCCGCGAGGCTCCCGTCCTGTCATAGGAAACTAGAGTGTCCCGGGGGTAGGCACCCCGGGACACTGCAAGAGCCGGCCCTGGTGGGTGGCGATCCCCAGGGCCATCACAGGCTCCAGGAGGGGGGCCGCGCGGCCCCCCTCCCAACATGTACAAAGCCCCGGGGAGGTGGTGGTCCCCGGGGCTTCGGGGGTCCGAAACGGACCCCCACATTTGTTTAATTAGTGCCCCGGGGAGGTGGCGGTCCTCGGGGCGTGTGGGGGGGCTTGAGCCCCCCCACACAGGTTATTTTGAAAAAAATAAAAAGAAGCCCCGGGGGTGGCGGTCCCGGGGCTGCGGGAGGGCCGAGAGCCCTCCCGCACCATTTAATTGAAAGCCCGGGGCTTGGGGGGCCTTAGAGGCCCCCCACATAAATTTACATCAACCCCCGCATGCCCCCAGGACTTGGCCCACCCGGGGGCCAAATCACAAAGAAGCGCGGGAGTCCGCCCTTCGTTTAATTTTTTTATCGGCAGGATCCGCGCACCCAGTGCGTTTTTTTTTTTTTTTTTTTTTTTTGGGCCCTGAGCAGGCCTAGGGGGTCAGGGTGTTTCTACCCTGCCCCCTTTTTGCGTTTTGCGCAGTTGTTTTACTGCTTTCTTGTTCCTCTGTTCTACCGAGGAACAAGATGGCTGCCAACACTTCCTGGTTTGGAGTGTTGACAGCCAATTAGCATGCAGCTCGTGATCGGGAGGGTGCGCGGATCCACCGCGGCCATAGATATCGAAACGTTTATTTTGGATTTTCTCAGCAACTACTGAACGGATTTACACCATTTTTAAAAAGGGTGCTTTCTGAACCGAGCACTACCTTTTTGCCAAATTTGGTGTAATTCCGTTCAGCAGTTTTGGCTGTAGCCTTGCATAAAGTTTCCTATGGGAAATTGATTTTTTCACTCTTATTTTTTGAATTTCTCCGCAACTACTGAACGGATTTACACCATTTAAAAAAAAGGTCGCTTTCTGAACCAAGCGCTACCTTTTTGCAAAATTTGGTGTAATTCCGTTCAGCAGTTCGGGCTGTAGCCGTGTCTAAAATTTCCTATGGGAATTAACATGGAGAAAACACGTTTTGGGACCCCCCTTTTTTCTCGGCCCCGCTTGATGAATCACCCCGAAACTTTCAAGACAGGAGCGGACCGGAGCGCCCCACTAGTTTTGAAAATTTCGCGATGATTCGTCAAAGGACGCCAAAGTTTTTTTGTTTTTTTTTGTTTTTTTAAAATCTATTTATTGATTTTTCAGAACAACATGCTGAAACCATGCTCCAAGGAGCAATAGAACAGATACAAACATACAATCAAGCTGCGATCAATCAAGCATAGACCCCTACCGTATATACATCGTATCTTCAACATGATACCTCGTTATAGACAAACGATATGCACATTCCAACAGGACCCCGCTAGTCAATCTGTGGGGTGTCGACAGTTTGGCGAAATAGGTATAGTCTTAGTGGTTCCCATATATCTCTTGGTCTAGATGTCGTGGGGAGTTCTTCAGCGTATAGTGCAAGGTTCTCGTTGCAATACACCATGTCCTTGATCCAGGTCTTGGTAGTTGGGGCTATAACACTCTACCAATGTAATGCCACACGGCGCTTGGCTATCAGAAGTGCAATGCGCACGAACTTGCCCATCGTCCCCCTCAGCTGTGGCACAAAACATAGTAGGCAAACTGTAGGCGTACATTGCAATACCACCCCCGACATTTCTTGTATGTGCTGCAGCACCCCCTCCCAGAACCCCAGTACCCGTCTACATTCCCAGGCAAGGTGCAGGAAGTCAGCGTCGGGATGACCGCATCGTTTACAACTGCTTGTGTCTCGAAGGCCATATCTATGCAGCCTGGCAGGAGTGTGGTATATTTGATGGAGGTATTTGAAGTGAATAATGCTCAAGTTGCAGTTGGCGTGAGGGAGCCGGTCAATTTACAAACATGCTCCCAGTCTTTGTCTAGTAGTGGAGGAGTTAAACTTTGATTCCACCGGGCTAGGCTTCTGTCCGGCGCATGTACCCCTTCTCCTCTTACCTCCCTATATAGTTTTGTAACCAGCTTTCTACGGGATGGCGCCACAAGCAGCATTTGCAGAGCTCGCAGTGTTGGTGGTTCTTTCGGATATGTATGGTAGTGATCCCTAATTGCACGCCTCAGTCTGTGGACGGTAAAATTAAACAATAGCGAAGGATTTGTTATGTAAGATAGATGTTCCTCCGTGAGAAAGTGTCCATCCGGGTATACATCATGCATGGACACAAGACCCACCTCCCTCAGGGCCCTAATCGGGCCCTCTTCGCGTGTTACCGAGAGGGCCGCATGATGTGCTAGGGGCATTGCCGGCGCATAAAGAGGAAGTTTGTTAGTGATGTTACCTATTGCCTGCCATGCTGCTATAGTCGCGTCTACTGTGTTAATTTCTGTGCGGGGTGTGCCCCTATGAGTGTGCGTAAGAACCCCAGCCAACGGGACCGGGTGTGCATCCCCGTCCTCCACTGCAACGTGCGGAGTGTACGCGTGCGGCCTGAACCAATGATAGGCATACTGCGCCTGCGCGCATAGATAGTAAAGGTAGAAGTCTGGTGCACTGAATCCGCCCCTAGCATAATCTAGCGCCATTGTAGCCCAGCTCGCTCTGGCCTGTTTCCCTCCCCATATCAATCGAAGAAGCAAGGATTGCACTTCCTTGAAGAATTGTCGCGTCAGTTTTATTGGAATGTTGGTAAATAGATAAAGGAAGCGCGGAAGTATAACCATTTTGACGATCGCTACGCGATCGGCTAGGGAGAGTGGTAGCTTGTTCCATCGTTCCACCTGCTGTTCCAAATGTGTGCACGCCCTGCCATAGTTCTCCCTAACCACGAGGTCGGGGTCACGGTGTACCCAGATCCCCAGATACTTCACCGGTTCAGTGGTCCATCTCAACGGGTAGTCCATGTCCGGAGATACCGTTTTGGCCGTAAGCGGTATAATGATCGATTTATCCCAGTTGATTTGCAGCCCCGCAAAGAGTCCGAAACGTGTATATTCCCGCAGTACCTCTGCCAAGTGTCGACCCGGTTCTCGTAAGAATAGGACCATGTCGTCGGCATAGAGCGAGATGCCGACCGGGCGATGCAAGAAATTTAGTGCCGTTTCCCTGTGACGTTGACGTATAATACACGCCAGCGGCTCGAGAGCCAGCGCAAATAATAGTGGTGATAGAGGGCATCCCTGCCGGGTGCCCCTGTAGATTCTGAATGGTTGCGACGTCAGCCCCCCAACCCGCACCAACGCTGAGGGGTCAGCATATAGAAGTTGCACCCAGCCGAGAAAGAGTGGTGGGAATCCCATTCTCCTCAATATGTGGAACATATAATCCCATTCGATTGAATCAAACGCCTTTGCCGCGTCCAACAGGACCGCGGCGGCGGGTAACTCAGGATCCAATACATGGAACATAGCAAAAATCGTTCGTAAATTATACGATGTTGATCGTTTCGGGATAAAGCCCGACTGGTCTGGGAGGACCAGGTCGGGCATTAGGGGCAGCAGTCTAGTGGCCAGTATCTTTGCCAGAATCTTGGCATCAAGATTTATTAATGACAACGGCCGGTAAGATTCGCAGACGTCAGGATCTTTGTCCTTTTTCAACAGTGTGATGATCAACGCTTGGCGAAGGGTCGGTGGCAGCGCGCCAGATTCATGCGCCTCCGCGTACATTTCAAGCATGCGGGGGGTAATTAAATCAATGTAGGCTTAGTAGAATTCAGCCATGAGGCCGTCTGGCCCAGGCGCTTTCTGGTTAGGCAGCGACCGTATGGCCGCTTTGATATCTGCCTCGTCTAGTGGTTGATCTAAATATTGACGGTGGTGGTCCGCTAACCACGCACAGGCTATATCTGTCAGGTAGGTATCTAATTCTGGTTCCCCTGCTCCTCTCCGCGATGTATAGAGATCCGAGTAGAAGCCGCGAAATTGTTCGACTATCGCCTCGGGGGCATGGTGTGCGACCCCCTGGTGATCTGGGATTTTAGTAATTTGGTGATAGCCCTCTTGTGCTTTGATTTTTGTAGCTAGATTACGGCCCGGGCGCCCGCCCTCCCCGTACGCTCGTGCCACCCGCCGACGCGCTATATAGCGAATCTCGGATTCCGCCAGGGAATTGTATTCTCGTAGTAATTCGTGAGTGCCAGAATCTCGGGACAAGATGTGAGTATGGATTGGCGTTCAGCCTCCGCCAGTTTGCGTTCAGCTTGAGCAAGCTGTCCGCGGATATCTTTTAAAATGCCAGCTGTAGTGCTAATGCAAACCCCTCTGATGGTTACCTTAAATGCTTCCCATAACGTGGCCGCGCTCTCCACCGTACCTGCATTGATTTCAAAGTACTGTTCTATGGCTGACCGTATCGTGTCATTGTAGATTGGGTCTAAGAGTGCCTGCGCGTGGAAACGCCATGTATAGGGTCTGCGCCTAGCCGTCTCGATGCCAAGTGTAAGCAGCACTGGATTATGATCCGACAGCGTGCGCGGAAGTATCATCACGTCTTTAACCCAGTTATTCGCCTCCCCATTAAGGAGCCAGTAATCTAGTTGTGACCAGCTATTGTGCAGAGGTGTGGCATGCGTGCCCTCTTTGGCCGAACCATGACGCAGCCTCCATACATCTATAAGACCAAACTCAAGCATAGCTTCGTTGATGCTCCGGGCAATTTTAGGTGTGCGCAGGCCCTGTGGTCTCGATTTATCCAGCTGAGGGTCTAAATATGTATTGAGGTCCCCTCCCCACACCGTGGCCGCCTCCGGCCACCCGCGCATAGTGCTGTACAGGCGTGCAAAAGTTTCTGGTTCGTCCACTATGGGGCCATAGACATTGATCAGGGTGATTAGAGATGTGCCCAGTTTACCATGTACCCTGGCGCAGCGCCCTTCCGCGTCTGTGTATGTGCTGATGGGCGTAAATATGAGGCTGCGCTTCACTAGGATTAGCACCCCCCTAGCATATGAGGAGTACGATGAGGCCAGCTTGTATCCCGCCCACCTAAGTGCAATGTTCGCCTCGGAAGCCGCGGTGAGGTGCGTCTCCTGTAGGAGAGCAATCTGAATATCATGGACCTCTAGGTAGGCAAACACCTGCCTAATTTTTTTGGGAGTGTTGAGTCTGCGGACATTCCACGTTATACAGTTGTATTGCTCACCCGTACCCAGACTGGTGCATTATAGTTGCCAGGGTCGTTGTCACGTTGGTGTTGTCGAAAGGTGCAGTCAGCATCTGTCTCGTCTGTGCAGTTGGTGTGATCACAGCAAATAACCTTAACTCTAAACAAAGCCCACCCCCTCCCCCACCCACTTCAGCAGATCCAATTCGCCAAAGCCATCCCTTAGTAAACCCCAGCCCCCACCCCCCCAAACTTTCCCAATGAAAAACAAACATGTGGTGCGGAACACGCACGGGGGCAGGAGCAGCCAGTCGCATATCCCAGTGACAGCCGTCACATGGGGGTCACCGTAGCTGCATAGTACCACCAACCCCGCCTCCCCATGTCAGCCACGAATCGACATACATAATAGTGCAGAGTGTAGTGCTGCACCATTCACGAATATCCTACACCCACCCAGTCCAATTATAAATGAAAAGTCATAGCAGAGGATCGTGGTGAGCACTTATCTGTGTCTGTATGTAGCGCCGCTATGTTTATCCGGGCGACAAAGACCAACTGCAGGTCGCAGTGCAGGAGTGAGCACCTTCATTCCACGTCCGAGGTAGTCCCCTGCGTCTCTTGGTCACCTCTGGGCGATCGTCTGCGTGGTGCCTGCGCGCCTCTCAGTTTCAAGACTTTAAGCACCTCTTTGGGGTCGTTGTAGATTTTGCTTTTCCCCCCCTCTGTGACCCGCAGACGGGCGGGGTAGAGCATTGCGTACGGAATGTTTTGTTCACGCAGTATTTTCATATATATTTTTTCCGTGCCTCCTGAACTTGTTGTGTGAAGTCTGGGTAGATGGAGATTGTCATACCCTCATGAGACAGGGTGCCCAGTTCCCTAGCTTTTCGGAGCGCTGCGTCTCGGTCTCTATAGTTTAAAAGTTTTGCTATAATGGGGCGCGGTCTCGCCCCGGGCTGTGGCGTCGGCGCCAATGATCTATGCGCTCTTTCGACAATAAAGATGGGTGAAAACGTGTCTTTGCCCAGCAGTGTCACCAGCAGAGATTCAATGTATCGTTCCATATTGCCCATGTTGGTCGACTCCGCAATGCCCATAAAGCGTAAGTTATTGCGGCGGGATCTTGCTTCCAAATCCTCTTGATTTAGCCATGAGAGCCACCAGCACTTTCTCCATCTTCTCTTGTTTCGTTTCTGTTTGGCGTTGTGCGTCCTCGGCGTCAGAGATCCGCCTCTCCGCCATGTCGATCCGCTCCGTGTGGCGATCCATTCGTTCGGACATTCGGTCAACCCTATAGGTCAAGGTGTCAATCTTCCCGTCTATATTGGTTAGTGTTGCTTGTATCGTCGCAAACATAGACTGGAAGTCCACGGGGTGGCTGGCTGCGTGTCCGCCGCCGGCGTCGCTGATTGTTCTGCACTAGGATTATCCGCCATTTTCTTGGCCTTCTCAAAATTCAGCCTGGGCTGATTCCGGTCCGGCTTCACCATTGTCGCGGTCTTGCAGCCGGTCAAGCGTTGCTCCGACGCCGGGCGGCTCACTGGGCGGGAATCCGCGGCGGGATGGGCAGCCATCGCGGCGCACTTGTCCCCGTTGAATGTGTGTCCAATTTAGTGGTGGTGGCCAGGGGACGCCCACCAGGCAGTGGAGCACCTATGGTGACAGTGATGGCCCAGGGCGCTTGGTCCCGATCGTCTAGTATGCCCCCGGATTATACCCCTCGAGCACGGGACGTCGTCACTGGGCTATGTTTCTACGAAGCGAGGTTGGACTGCAAGATGGGTGGTGTGAGGGCCTCCGTGTCGTCCGCCCTGAAGGTTGGGGCCCCTGGTGTGCGGATCTCGTAGCACCACGCTCTTCGTGAGGCACGCACCCGCCAGCATGTACCGCAGAGGGGCAGCGCGGGGCCAGTCAGCAGGCGCCGTGTGAGGCAGTCCGGGGCCGGAGCACCTCGCAGTCCACGCACCCGGGGGGGAGGTCAGGGGGGGGCCGCAACCGCACAGAGCAGCCGCGCTCACCTTCAGCTCGAGCCCGCAGCGCCTCGAACGGCCTCCCTCACCCCGCTCAGGAGTACAGCCCCTGGCGGCAGACAGCCCCCACCTCCGCTCCACAGCACGGTCAGAGCCTCGTGGTCTTCGCCGCTCCGCTCTCCGGCACCTCGACCTCCCGCCTCGTCACAGCGGAGAGCCCCGTGGATTCATCGGCAGCGCCCCCCAAGCAGGGGAGGGATCTCGCGATCTCCGCTCCGCAGTCTCTCCGGCAGCGCCGCTCCGAGGCCGCACCTGCACCCCCTGTAGGCCCCGCGCCGGCGGTAGTTGCTTCGCTGTTTTCGGCGGTCTCCAGGGCGATTTCAGTCGCGGAAATTGGCGCCTCTATACGCCCCTATATTCCGGTGCATCGGTCTGTGTATTCAGGTGCACGGGCAGGCTGGAAGTGGAGGATAGTTGAAGGATTGTTAGGCGACAGCAAGGAGCTCGCCTACAAAGCGGCCATCTTGCAGGCTGGGCTAGCTCCGCCCCCAAAGGACGCCAAAGTTATTGGGAATAGAATGTTACGAATTTCCTATGGATAATAGGTCCTAACTATAACTATCTACTGGTGACCGCCAGTAGATTATATATATATAGATATATAGATATATATATATATAGATAGATATATTCCACAATGTGCCGCTGCTTTGAAAGACTCACTCCACAGCAGGGAAATTAAAAAGCGACCAGCATTCTTTATTTGGATTTCTTTTACTGGCCTAATGCGTTTCGGAGCATAGCTCCTTGCTCACAGGCTCTCATGGTGCACGCAGTGTTCTTAAAGGCATCCTCCTCTGCATGTTAATTATTTCAATTAACCCCTAGTGGGTCTCAATAGGTGAGTTGAAACAGTGTTCCATGCTGGGATATGTAGTCCCTTTCAATTTTGTTTAGTCTTAGTAGACCCTGCGCTGCAACATGCATTGTTCATTTTAACATTACCCTTTAGTGGGCCTGCAAATGCTGAATGTTCAATCATTCTGCTTGTCTGCTGTCCCATCAAGTTCTGGTTTTCCAGGCTCTGGCCCCACTCTTGGTGGTGCAGTCCTCACGGCCAGGCTGCCGTTTAAGATTAATGTTCCACAATGTGCCACTGCTTTGAAAGACGCACTCCACAGCAGAGAAATTAAAAAGCGACCAGCATTCTTTATTTGGATTTCTTTTACTGACCTAACGCGTTTCAGAGCTTAGCTCCTTGCTCACATTGCTATGTATATATATTTTCCAGGACTTTCCGGGTGACAGTCTCGGGTACCACTGTGTAGTTCTATCTAGGACCGGGTTTCCATATGAAATGGATTTTCGTTTGCTAAAAACTTTGATGCTGTATAACTGGTCTTAGTGAAACCTTCCACAAAAAGTTACTTTAACGCGGACCTTTCCTTCAAAGTTTCAGGGTGATCTGTCAATCGTGAGCAGAGAAAAAGGTGGGGTCCCAAAACACATTAGCCCCATTACATTTTCCATGCAATACAGCCAAAGTGGATGAATGGAATTCTACTAAATTAGCAGAAAGCTATTCTTGATCCAGAAATTGTGCTTTTTGTGATTTGGTGCAAATCTGTTCAGTAGTTTTTGAGAAATTAAGATTCAACATTCACATATATATAGCTGCGTGGTACCACTACGGAACTACTGCCGAGTATCACATGCTCAAAACACACAATCTGATTGGCTGACTTCAACCTAAAAAAAATGTTGTGGCCACCATTTTAGGACTGACGCGCTTTCCCCGTGACAAAGGAAATTAAAATAAAAATGGAATAAGGGGGTAAGGTGGGGTCCCTGACACTGAGGGCCTTGTGTGGTCAAATAAAAATATTCATATTTTTTGTGTCTCCCAGTAGGGCCCCCACCCCTCCTTGAAATTTGGCAAAAGTACCGCGGGAGAAAAACAATATAGTAAAAGTACCGCATACAGAAAAAAAATATAGTGGGGGGCCTTCGTACATTGCATGACTATGGGGGTTGCCCAGCAATGGAGGTGGGGCGCTGCAGAGTGTTGTCACTCACGGTCAGGGGTTGGTGCATGTCAAAGACCGTGCGCAGGGTTCGTATAGTATGGTATAGTAATAAAATATTACTTTACGCTAAAATAAAAGTAAAAAATTCATTGGAAAAAAAGAAAGGTTAAAGTGACTTAGTAGTTAGGTGAAAATGTCAGTAATGCACTGAAATTCACCGGTTATAGTTAACTAAAGAAACTATAACTAGCGCCCCTGCCATACACTGATATGCAATCACATATTACATCACTCATTACCTCTGAAATTACATCACTGATGACAACACTGCATAGCCGTGGCGTGACTTAGTTTCTTCAGTGAACCATTACTCGTGAATTTCAGTATTTTTTTTGTTTCAAATGTTTTTTAACAGACATTTTCATCTAACTATAGCTTCACTTTGACCTTTGTTTTCTACTCTTTCTTCTTCTGCATTGTTTTCTATTGATGGTGATGGATCTACAATACTGATAAGATTTTTATGTGTTTTAACAAAATATTTTCATTTGGGGTGTAAGAAATATGATTGGTTGCTCACTGTGGAATTTTCTTTTGTGCCTTCAGCAGTTGGACATAGGCTCATGTGTAACATTGGATTTACCCCACTGGCTGGAACCTGCTGGAGGCAGGATTTCGGAACTTTCACTTATGGGGTCATGTAATAACCTTCCTATAGGGGATGGACGCTAGCACACTGCAGACTGCATTTTACTTCAGTTTGCCCACTTGGGCCGTGTTGAGCTTTTCAATGTTTTAAAGCACTATGCGTAGCACAATGTAGTTTTTTTATTTTTATTTAAATGCATGTTGATTTATTTTGACATTTATAAATAAGTTCTTGCTTTTGATGCACAAATTGCATATTCAAAGATGGTGCCCACAGTGTTGCTCTTTCATTTGTCCTTTGTTTATGAACTATATATGGTGTTTCACAACATGGGAGTCATGTGATCAAGGACGAAACGCGTCACTGTGCAGGCTGTGCACTAGTATACTTGCATGAGCACTATTCCCCGAGTGAGCATGTATATCCTTTTGTATGGAGGATACATATTTATGTGACATACACATGTGCTCAGCAGAGTGATATATGCTTTTTTTTTTGTCCACGAATAACGTATGTCTGGTTGTCCATGAAAGTAACACATGAAAAAGTAAGACACTGGGCAGTCGAGAGCCAAAAAGAGCACATTGTTAATCGAGCAAGAACCCTCACTCACCCAAAGGTGACATGCTTCATCACAGGGTTCCCTCCTCACACTGGGATGGCAAGGTACTCAGTGTGGGCTACAACTCCCAGAATGAAGGGGGAGGAGCAGAGGTGTTTTGTTACAGATGAGCAGAGTAACAGTTCTGAGTAAGGGGCAGAGTGCAAGAATTTGTGTGCAGGATACAACTATCTCCTGGTGGGCTGCAGTACTACTTTATTCCGGTGCCCCCTATGGATAGAGTTCAAATAATGAGAGGAAAGGGAGGTAACGGTACATCCCCTTCCGAAGGAGCAGTACGTTGTTGGTTGTGGTGGTTGGTTAAAATACTCCTGTTAGACCCCTGCGTGTTTACATATGCTATTTATTATCATTGTTGAATGTGGGGAAGGTCCGTGACTCATGAGAGGATGAAGACTCGATTGGGCTATGAGGTCCCTCCTCTCGCCTCCCACAAGAAATATGGTAATGAATAGCTCTGCTGATTTGCATATATGGTTTAGGCCATGGCATTTCATTTTGTATACATTTTTTTAAACATAATTTTAACCAAAACAAGGATGCAAGCTCAAATCGTGTTGATGAGGGCTCCTAGTTATTAGGAGATGCGTGTCCCGGTCTGAAGTTGTTGTAACTTGCAATCTGTGAGGCAGTAAACCGTGTATTTCTCGTGCCAGCTTTGCTGTTACAGTATGATTAGGAATGTGACCTTTACAGTGTGGTCATAAATGTTTGAATGTGTTTATATGAACCATTGCTCTAAAGTCCCATCCAGTGCAGAAGTAGAAAGAATTATTTACCTGTAACTGCAGCCCTTCAGCATTGGTATCTTCTACATGTCAAATGCGACCCTCCCTCCGCCCTTTTTTCAATGAGGCTTATTTGTGCTTTCATTCAGTACTGAGGAGCTTGGGAAAATCTGGCACTTGGAACATCTGAGGGGAGTAGGGATGGGTTCCTATCCCTCTGATTGGCCGGAAGTTCGGATCACATAACACAGTGGGTGGGGTGGATGGGGTCTATTGCTTTTGTCTACATGTCTATGGTTTTGTGTACACTTATACTGCTATTGAACATTGGTTACCAAGGGTTCCCAGTCTTATGACAGGGAATGTATTCAAGAAAGTGAATCTATGAAAGATGCCAATGCTGAAGAACTGTAATTACAGGTAAGTAACGTTTTTTGGTATTCTTTAGCTAAGTTTGCTTGGAGACTACCAAGCAGGCTCTTCCAGGGAATGTTCTAATGGATGGTCCCACTAAAAATACAATAAGTGCCATAGCAAGAAGGAGTTTGTTCTTTGATGAAGCACTTCCCCTCCTGGGAACATTCAGAGTGGCAACACATTCCCCTGATGTCAGGCGACATCCTCTGATGTTGGTGCGACCTCCCCCGACAGATGAGATTGGGGTTTCACGGTCCTTCAGCCGACTGTGCACAGATTGAGGCATTATGGCAAGTGACGCTTGATCTTTTCAGTACGGTCCCTCGCCCTGTGGGCAACTGGCCAAGTAGAGTCCATTCCTGCAGGCGTGGCGACTCCGGCTGCCCTGATGCTGCACCTCCACTAGCTTTGTGTCCTCGGACCTGCAGCAAAGAAGACACTGCTGAGGGTGGTGCCCGCATTCAATTAGGCTCATCTTCGGAGCAGATTTTAAAGCCAACGGCAATGCTGACCAAGAAGTTGGGAAAGTATCATCCATGAGGCAAAGAAGAAGGTAATTTTAATGATGAGCCCTTCTGTGAGCACCTCTCCAAGGCACTTCTGTTCGCCTGCCTGAAAGTTTTCAGTTTGGATTCGCGGGAAAGGTTTCATATCCTTGGCTATGGAGGATCTTTACTGCAGCAGCCTGGAGAGTAGAGACTCAGAGGCTGATCACCCCCTGCACCATACAATACTGATGTCGGCATCTACTTGGATTTAGAATGTACCAGTGGCCTAGATACTTCACCAGGAGGGGACGCTTCCTGCCCTTCTGGCCCTCCTTCGGAGGAGGCTTTATCTTTTACGGCAGTCATTTGGAATGCAGCAGATGCCTTGGAATTGGCTTTGCCTCATTCTAACGTATCATCTCTTCCGTGTTTATCCCTAATCCTAACCCTTACTGGGCTCATCCATGTATATTTTGTTGAATATTTTACCTCATTATATTCTGTTTCTTGATGTGCCCCCACCTTTTTTTATAGGTCAGTATTATACCATATGTCAACCCTATGTCTTTCCCCTGCCTGGTTTACCCCATTCCTCTTTATACCTCTGTCCTTTACTTCATTGTAACACAAGCTCCTACCTGTTATTCTTCATCTCACTGTGCTCGGTCTCTTTCTTCGAATCTCTGCCCTGTCCTTGCATCTTGTCTTACTGTACTTTATTGCTTCCTCCGTCTGCCTCAGTGCCTTTCCCTGTGGTGTCTGTTTGAGTTCATTGCCTACACGCATCGTACTGTAACCTTCACTCGCTCTGTTCCTCTGCCTTACTCCTGGAGAGTCACATAACCTCTCTTTACTTTAGTTTTCCTTCTTCCTTCCTTATGTCAGCCTCTTAAAGTTGAATAAATTATGCTGTGTATTACCTCCATCTTTTGTTTTACCTGGAAATTAGACAATGTCTTAGGAGACCCCTTTAAATACCTGTGCTTTTCCCTACCATATCTATTTTAGATTCTGTGTCAGTTTAAACAAATGTTATGGCTACTAAATCCTAGATTGCACATGGTGCTGGCTCGTAACAGAAATGAGTTGATTTTTAAGACCATCCATTGATGTGAAATGCTTCCTTGCCTGAAAGTCTGTTAAAGTAACTATTTTTTTCTGCTTCATCAAGGCCAAAGAACCAGGGACATACACACTACGGCAATTAGGTGCCTCGCTGGGCGGGGTGCAGTTCATCCTCCCTCATATCTACCCTGTTGTGCAGTATGATGTCTACTGCCAGGAACCCCTGTTGAAGGTGGAACCGCTGAATGGTGAGTAGAGACTGGACGTAGACATCCTGCTCTGGTTAATTGTTAGGACACTGTATGCAACAGTCTGATTTGGTTAAGAGCCTATGCATGAGGTGCTGTTAACGAATGTGGTAGTATGGTTTTGCATGAGAGAGGTTTTATCTTGTATTTCTGTTGGTCTCTGGCATGTGCCTTGCTCACAACGTATTTGCCTTCTGCTCATCTACAACCACTGTATTTGGTTATTGTCTCAGTGCTAATCGGTTGGAACCACAGAACTGGCCTTTCCCAGTTAGTTTTCAATACATTTTTGTTTTCAAATGTTTCTGCATTACAGTCAGCTGGCAGCTTGTCCGGCTGGCAGCCATGCTCATTACTCAACAGCAAGAAAATTAATACCACGGAAACATAGACTTTCCACATCCCCCCAGGATTTATCTGACCTGCATGGGTCTTTTATGTGGACTTTCTCAGGGGTACGATGCCATCTATATAGTATTTTGAACAGCCTTTCCCTGCCCTTGGCACAACTAGCACGTCTTATGTTTCTAATGAGAACATCCTTCCACTGACCCTCATCGAGGTGAAAGACCTATACTTACTCCCATGCTTCTCTGTAAGTACCTGTGTTGCTCTAAGTTTCTGTATGGTTTGATAGAGGTTGGCGATTGACACTTCATACAGTCATGCACCTTAAGGCCCTTCTCTGTAGTTGTTAATTTCCTGATGGCTCCCTACCTTATCTCAGGATGTAGTAAGCGTCTCTCGCCTGTCTTTACCTGTAGCGCTCTTCTGCAGTAGTTCATATTGTTGTTTATTATCCTCAGTGCTCTTAACCTTGTCCTCTTGGAACATGTCTCCGAACCTGAAGCACCCACAATCCTTCCACCTTTTAGATTTATTTTTCTCCAGACCTATAGTGAAGTCAGTGTTGCCCCAAAGGGGTGTGAAGGGTGGTGGGTATCCACAGTATCTAATCCAGTCCAGTAGATTAATCCTTAGGTCCCTGAAACAAACACCTCTGCACCATTAGCGTGCAGTTGAGACTATTAGGGAGGAATGTGCGTAGGTTGGTTTCCTCTCGGTCTCCGATTTGTGCACCAAAGTATCCGTCGGAGAGGTCTTTTAGCTAAATTACAATCTGGGTGGCACCACTCTATCCGTTTTCTCCTTGCATCCATTCTATCAGATATCTCAGTTATGATGCATGGTAATATGTTTCTATATTTGGGATGCCTAGACCTCCCTGTTTTGAAGGCTAAGTGCTCTGTGTTTTCTGCCCTCTTGGCTTCTTCCCTGCCCATATATATTCTGGGATAAAGCTTTGAACATCATTAAGTCTCCTCTTGGTATCCACAGCCGTAGTGTTTGGAAAATATCTAGTATTTTGGGGAAAGTAGTCAATTTGGTGCTAGCTTTGTACCTGACCCAAGAAATAGTGTGGAACCTCCAAGAACCGAATTGTGTTTTAATTGTTCTGTACAGCGTTTGAGAGTTGCTTTGTGCCATTGCACTTGAATGAGTGGTGATGTCAACCCCTAGTTATCTAATCTGTGTTGATGGTGTTCCCTGTCTCAACCTCTCAGATGTGTTGTCATCAGCTGTAACCAGAAGGCCACCTGATTTGGACACGCTCAGTCTGAACCACGCTGCTTCCTGGGATTTCTCCTACTCTCTAATTACCAGTGTGATTAAGGGGATTTGATCAGTCAACGTCAGAAGGACATTGTCTGCAAAAGGATGTAAATGTTAATGCATAACTCCATTAATGTTACCGCTATCTCTAATCTGCTGGGCCAATGGCTCAAGATACAATACTAACAGGAAGCGTGACCCCTATCTGGTGCCCCTGCTGATATCCATCCTGTCGTCTAGAATCTGTTAACTCTTATTCTTGCTTGGATAATTTGTATCCACTGGCAAGCACTTCATTAAGTCCTCTCAAATCCCATGCAACATAGAGTTGCTTTGAGAAACATCCACCCAGTCAAACGTCTTTTCGATGTCTAGGGAGAGCTATACCAGTGGTTTCCCTTGCTTTTTAGTTGTGTCAATCAGGTGCAGGAGCAAAAAGAACAATTCTTGG
This sequence comes from Calotriton arnoldi, assembly GCA_963921515.1. Taxonomy (NCBI): domain Eukaryota; kingdom Metazoa; phylum Chordata; class Amphibia; order Caudata; family Salamandridae; genus Calotriton; species Calotriton arnoldi. The sequence continues at coordinate 1,071,546 of CAWUFW010002007.1, forward strand.
ACGGAATGCTGAACAATGTCAAACACTCACTCCCAGTCAGAGATCTGGGCCTTAGTCCATCATTTGTTCGCTTGAATCCAGTGGCATGGCAAGCAAAAAAAAAACAATGGATTTAGCCCAGATGATCTCTGACTGGGGGTGAATGTTTGACATTGTTCAGCATTTTGTCCATCAATTGTTCTTTTTGCATTTGTCACCCCAAGTGGAACAGGTATGCCCAGGCGTGGGTCCCGTGCTCGCCATGCCGCTGGATTCAAACTATCCTGGCTGATGAGGGGTGATATCCCAAAACCAGTCATAGGAAGCTTGTTTACGGTCAATGCAGAATCTGGCCTGGCAGTTCGGACAGGACTGTCCCCATGGGGAGCAGGGTCAAGACTGATTTGCGTATGGATGGGTCTATACCGGAATGGCATGGTGAGCATATAAAGATGGATTTAGGCCCAGATCTCTTACTGGGGGTGAGTATTTGACATTGTTCAGCATTCCGTCCATCAATTCTTCTTTTGTGCATCAATCAGGCGCAGTACCTTTTTTGTGTTATCGCTGGTTTGCCTTCCCTTTATAAATCCTGCTTGATCTAGGTGGGCTAGTCGGGGCATTGTGTGCGCCACACAAGCCGCATATATAGAAATATTGACTTCATAGTCAATAGTTATGGGAAAAATTGCCCCGTATGAATTTGGCCTCCCCGGATATTTCCCCAGTTTCAAGTATACCCATCTGACCCTGGAGCTTTATTTAATTTATATCTTTATTTGTTAATAAAAGCTCTTCTTTAGTGCGGGGTGCAGTAGTTTAGCTTTTCTCTCTCATGCCATAGTTGAGGTAAGGGCATGCTTTGAAATTATCTTCCAATGGTTCTTTTGGATTTGATTCCCTTGTATGCAATTGATGGTACAAATTAAAAAATCTATTTCCGTTGTCGCCCACTGCCCCTTGTCATCCTGAACCTCACCAATGTAGTTGTGTATTCGCTTAACTCGTAGGCAATTGGCTAATAAACTTCCCATTTATATCTCCCTCATAATATTTAAAGTCTAGTCTATTTAACATGTGTTTTGTCTTTTCTAGCTCAAATATTTTTAGCTCTCCTCTAGTATGTATTACTTTCCACCATATCTTTTGTGATAATGTGTTTTTTGTGCTGTTTGTCAAAGGTTTCACTTCCTCTTCTCAGAAGGTCTGCCTCTTTTATAAAGTATCCTTGTAAGGCAGCTTTAAGGGCACTGCTTCACAGTAGCCACTGTAAACTCTTCTGTTTATTGAACTGTATGTGTTCTTTGATAGCCTCTTTGATATATTTTATTATGTGTGGAGATACTCGTAAAGTGTCTGTCCCTTTGCACAGCGTCATTGTTCTTCTACCAGGTCCCTGCAGTGTTATCAAGGCTGGAGCATGGTCTGATAATGTTATTTATCCCTGTTCAGCATCTATGATGTTTCCCACCAATCTTTTGTCTAGAAATATATAAGCAATAGAGCCATGCGTCTTATGGGCGTGTGGAATGTGGTTGTCTGTATCTCCAGCCATCCACAAATCCCTGATCCTCCAGAAGTCTCTTTGCTGGGTAAGCTATTTACTCCATATCTCCGTTTAGTTTTATCCATCTCCACATGGAGGACCATGTTGATATCTCCTCCCAATATGAACAGGCTTAGGATGTTGCCATTTCCTTTTGTATTGTTGTGACTAAGAAATTATCTTGTCCTTCATTTAGGGGTGTTTTTCGTAGCCATAATCAGGAAGGATCCTCCCCAACCAGCCTGTTAAGCAGTAGTCATCTAACCTGTGGGTCTTCAAATGTGTTTGTTGTCTGCTATTGGAATTGTTTTGATATTAAGAAGCCTACCCCACCTGTTTACTCCCATAACACCCCCCTCTGGCTGATGCTGGATATTAGTTTGCAAAAAGGCATGTCATGAATCTCTGATGATCTGCTCAAAGTGTCTCTTGTATGAAGCTCATGTCTGCCTCATCTTGTTTTAGCTCTGTCAAAATCGCCTGCCTCTTAGCTGGGTTTTTTTTAGTCCCCACACATTGTATAGGATGCATTTGTATGTGCTCATTTCGTTATCTGGATTGAATTGTTAACTTGTAGTTCTCCCACCTTTTGCTTTTGTAGTGCACCTATTATTCCCACTCCTCTCCCCCTCCCACAATCTCCCACTAGGGATAAAATGCTGTCCTGCTTTTGTCTTCATCGGTCCCTTGTCTCTCTTGTGTCCCCTGGATTAGAACTGTTGGAACTAAGATTACCATTGCTATATCTCCCACCTTATCCTTCTTTACCTTCAGTACATTCCATTTCGTTCCTCTGCTCCTCCTATGTTACATTACCGAGGGTCCTACACGTTTGTTCTATTGCTTGTTCATTTTCTTTAGGGTTGTGCTTACTTTCTGTGTCTGATCTCCTCCACAGCCTCCTTCCTACTTCCCGCCATTAGTCAACATAGAATATTTGTGAGTCCTGGGTCACAACGGTGCCTATTCCATTGATCTTCTCTCAGCCCTTTGTTTGGCTTTGTCATTTCTTCCACTGCGTTGACCTCTTCGGTGCTTTCCTCATTGATGCGTCTTGTCTTTTGCATATCTCTGTTGCTCCTGTTTTTTTGTTCTTTTCTAGTTGGCCCTGCTTTCCCTTGTCTTGTTTGCACTTTTTGCCATACTGGTCAACGTTTAGGAGTCTCTTTCCTGTCTTCTTGTTGTGGGCTGTTCCCATTTTAGATGTAAAGGATACAGCAGATCTCGCCAAGCGGCATAGTTGCGTTCTGTGAACCCTTCCACGAAAATTATATTAAGAGTGGCCCCACATGTATCTCGCATCTTGGCTCAGAGAAAGCCTGTCACTTTCAGCAAGAACTTACATTTAGTAAGAGTCGCTGCTGATATGCGGTGTTGCACCCTGTTACACAAGAATTCGCTGTGTTTCATGACCTTTATTGGGGTGCTTCTGGTTCAGTAGGACTGAGATCAGTGACCACCTTGTGTCTTTGTTTATGCTACTTTGCTTCCAACAATACACTCTTGTTGGTCAGTGCCCCCCCCATGCTTTTCTTTCCTTTATCTCATCTTGGCCATGTGAAGTACCCTGTGGCCAAGTTCTTTAGTCCTCATTTTCTCCTAAATACTTTATACTTTTTCTCGCGGATCATTATTGATTTGTGTTTATTTATATATATATATTTTTTTACAGTTTTATATAGCGCAAACTTGCCCCGAAGGTATCGGGTATAAGAGCACTTTACACAAGCACCAGTTGCGTTACATGAGGACACATTAATGTTTTGTTAGGCATGGGGAGAGTAAGTGATTTGCCCAGAATCACAGGATGTTGCGCGTCCTTGTCAAGACTCGAACCTGGTTCCCCAGATTTGAGGTCGACCGCCCTCGCCGTTAGGCCAACTCCTCTCCTCTATGTATCCCTTATGTCTGTTGTCATTGCCACCCTTACATCAGGGCATTGCTGGCCTTTATTAATGGCCCCTTTGTCTTCTCGTCCTCTGTTTTCTTCTCCCAAACTGTCTTCTCTCCCCAGATTTTGCCACCCATATAATGTGCTCACCCGGGCCACCCACGTGGCGCCCCCCCCCCTCACTTTTTTCCAGAGGGCATCGTAGACAATGCCCTCTTGACCACAGATGAAGATGACCCATGACTCTTAATATTACTGATGCCAGTGTGGGATTTATTATAAAATGCACTCAGAGGGCATCTTAGAAATGCCCCTGAAAAAACAACCATCCTCTGGTGGGTTCCCTGACTGGTAAACACAGCCTGCCACCACAAGACAAGTTTCTGGACCTCTGGGGTGGGAACATTCGCTCCCTATGCCCAAATACAAAGCCTTTCCTGAGCGAAGGTATTCACAGCTCCCCTAGGTCAGAAAGAGCCATCTGTGGCAGAGGAACTTCAAAGGCCTTGCCGCCCTTGCAACGCGACCCCCAGCCTTCCCTGCTATCAGGAGCAGGCCCCCTTCCTGTCTCACCCCCTTTTCGGCAAGAAGACAGGCGGGAAAAATCAGAACAGCCCAGAACGTGTGCCCACCTCTGCCAACCCCACCTCTCAGGTGGGGGAGGTGAGGTGAAGCCCACTCTTCAGTGCCCACCATCTTGCAGATGCAGGCACTCTCCAATCAGGGTTAGGGATTGTGCCTACTCCCCCACGTGGGGTGAGCACACCAAGGGTGTAGTATAGTCACCCTAAGGTCAGTAGGTCATTGTCTACTACCTCAAGACCCCTAAAAAAACGCCCCCGAAATGCAGTATTTAGGGGCAGCCCTGAATCCAGAAGGCGGATTCCTGCAACCTACGAAGAAGGACGGAAGAAGTCGCACAGCAGAGGAGACTACAGAGAAGAACTGACTTGGCCACAGCCCTACCGGCCAGTCTGCAGTTTCCAGAGATCCTGCTCCAAAAGTAGACTTGTCCCGCAGCCAGCAACCTCCAGAACCCCTGCCTTCAACAAAGACCGGATCTCCTGTAAACAGCAGCTCTGTTCAAAAGAAACTACAAAGAAAAGCTCTGAGCCTGCAGAGGACACTGCGGCCTGAGTCCAAGTGTCCCACCGGTCCCAACAAGGTCCCCAGCGCTCCAAAGTCCGAGTCCACCCTGGGTTGACCCCTCCAGGACGCCCCGATGTAGTGTAGTTCCTATTTCCCTAATAGGCTCTGCGCATTGGAATAATATACCCTATAGGCTTGACATAGGACTGAGGTCGGTATGTCCCTATCGAGTATATTAAACTTAATTACTTTGTGCCAGCTAGCTCAGAGGCCACTAGAAACTCCTTGAAAACAAGAAGGGAGTAGTTTCTGGCAACCGCATAAACATGACTACTTTGTTTCCCTTTAGAATCGGAACACTTCTCAGAATCGTGGAAACAATAGATAACAGTTTCACTCAGCTAGTCGTGCATGCTTAGTTTCCTCAGAGTTACACAGAAAGAATAGACTGGCGTTTCAATAAAAAGGTTTTATTGAACAGTCTTGTTTCTCGTGTAAGAGATATGCGCTATTATGATCACAAGACAGTATGCAAGATATATAATGTACAGCGTAAGCAGTAGAAATAAATAATACTGCGCTAGCATTATCTTTTAGTATATATTCACATACATAAATAACATGAGCTAAAAATGCGAGTACTCATACGATGCGTCTCTAAGCTAGTTCTACCCCAATGTACCTAACTTAGTCTAGGTGTAGGGCAAGTTAAGAAGTAGGCGAAGTATTCTCTAGTATGGTATACTAAGAGTATGTTAAGTCTAGTATGCCAAGAGTCTCTCTAGGTTCTAGTCAGCTCCATACCTTGAGAATGAGAGAGGTGGGAATCTCTTTCCGGACTCGAACTCTAACACCCCGCGAAGGGAGTCAGATCACTGGAAGCTGGATTCACTGCGAGCAGGGATGACAGCGTCTTCTCAGTGCGTCAGGCCGGGATACGGGCTCCTCTGAAGTAGAGGTCTCCTCTAACTTGCTTGGGCAAGGGAAGGTATATTTATACCTGGTAGGTACTTTGGAATGTTAGCATTGACGTGAAGTCGGACAGAGGAAGACGTCAGGAATGAACCCTTAAGGTATAGCGGTTCATGCATAATAGATGAGTTCTTGGAGAAATCAATAATCCTGTGCTAGGGAACTCCCAAGAGCTTAAGGGTCTGGTTTCTAAGAACTCGTTGTGACGTTAGGGTGGACGGATGTCGGTGACCATGCCTGTATTTGGAGTGCACAGCTAATGCCTAAATAAGGACTGGGATTCTATGCCTATATTAGGGCAATGCGAATTGTGCCTATATAAGGACATGTTTCAGGAAAACCTATATACGGACACCTAAAGCGGAATACAACACCCACTCCACTTTCGAATGAACGATAATACTAAATGCTAAACATAAATTTGAGTGCCACATATTGCTAAAAACATTTCTAAAAGCATATTAAAAGAAGTTTAAAAATAAACTGTTGAATGCAATAGGTACTGTACATTTTAAAGCAATGTTTTCATGCTAAGCATATATTGGAAATAAATGCAACATGAATGAATAAACAGTAATATATACATATGATGAAATGATTGATAAGTATTTCAAAAATCAAAGCCATTTCATATCATGGAAGTAAATGACATTTTACACAAAGTTTTTTCATAGAAGTCCGTTTTATAAGAATAGTTTTACTGTAAGAAGATTGATTTGCCATGTAGTTTCAAAAAAGTTCAATTTTGGGAAGAGTTCCAAGTTTTTGAAAATATGAAGGCCAAATTCATTGCGTCACTGGTACACTGTGAGCCGAATCAAAGTCAGTGTATGGGTCTGGTGTAAACATGATATGATAAGACAAAATATCGTCAACCGATGTTGGTGACATTTGGAACACCTCGTTCAGAAGGTTAATTGCACAGAGATGAGAATCATCGCCTTCAGCAGAAGATGCCGCAGCAATGTTCGCGTCCGTTGTTACCTGTGTGCCTGTTGATCCATCTCGTACCTCAGCAGCAGCAGGAAGCGTTTGTGAGATCTCAATGAATGCCGTCATCAGGATTGGTAGCCTCTGGGGACAACACAGAGCATGGGCCGTTATTGGGTCCAGCAGAGTATCGATATCCGTTGGCATGACTGATGGGAGTGTTAGACAGGTGTCTAGCACGCATTCTTCACCGCAAAGCAGGCAGCGTAGAACAGGTAAGATGCAATCTTACCAGATTGGTCTGAATGACAGGAACCATGTTGTATTAAGTTCCCGTAGACGAGGTATGCCCAAAAGTTGCACTATGCGCTCACGGCACTTCCGTTCTAGGAGAGCATTCTCCACATCGCTCGGAGTGATGTCCGCGGATAGGCTTGCCATAGCGTAATAGTAGGAATAGAAATAGGATTCCTGCAACAAGTGCTAGAATTAATGGCACACCACCAAACACCGAATGTGCGAAGTTTGGGATGATTCCGAGGATTGCTTGAAAAGGTGCTAACAGTCCCGAGCAGATGGTCTTAAATACATGTACAATTCCGCTCGTATCAGACATGTTAAAGATACGTCCCATCATTTCTGCAAAATGTATAGGGCAGTTTGTACGAATTAAAGCCTGTATCTCAGCCGAAGTCCTTGCAATCTGTAAATCATAGATTTCTTTGGCCGAGGTCAGAGGCACAGTTTGTTGTATAAGCATGGCTTTCATTCTGCTTAAAGTATCAAATCGTATAAAAGAAACATTCAATGAAGGCCATAAAGGCGACTCCCTGACTGTGTCTATTGGGGGGAACAATACTTACATACAGCAAGTGACCCTGGAGTCTACCTTTACTAGATATGGGATCCCTGGGAACATGCCACAGCAACTCTGATCATTCAACATGAGGTAACTCCCATTAGAAAGTTGGCCAAACGTTGGATTAATCACAGCAGCTGGTGTACCTTGTTGGTGGCAGGACAAATTTGCCACAGAACCATTACAAGCCCCGTGTAAAGAAATGTCTTGACATATTAGTGAACCGCTTAGTGCATTTTCACAGTGTGTACCGCTAAGAAACACTTCACGATCCCCACTCCAACATCTGTATTCGTAAGGTAAAGCCCAGGATGTCTTAATGTATTCTTTACCCAACCTTTCATATTTGCCCGCTTTCATTTGTTTGAGGCAATACTGAAACTGAAAAGTAGTGACAGGCAGAGTGATTTTGCCATGAATAAGCCATTCTGTAGCTGGTTTTTCTGCCACAATGAATGGTAATTTCTCCAGTTTTTCAATGCTCAGCACTGTATACTTTGCTCCCCTTTGTGCCAGTTCGATCTGTTTATCAGTCAGATTGTATTCTGCAAACAGAGACGACGTGTTGATAAAACGCCAAGGCACATAGCCCGCACGCAAAGATTGCAGCGTCCAGCCTAGTAACTGAGATTGGCCTTGTTGTAACATGGCTAAATCTTGTTCCAGTATGTCAATAGCAGAGGATACAATGTTGTCCAATGAATAAATTCTGGATGACAAAGTTGTTAACCCATTGTCGACCACAGAGAGAGTTTTCTCTAAGTTAATACGATCAAGTTCACGTATTCGTTCTGCGGCCTCTACATGTGAAACCTTCCATGCTTCATTATAAGCAGCATAGATGGCGGCATATATGAAACGTTTTTGACGCGGTTTTCTCGGTCCTAGCAAGAATTCCCTACGGTCTGCGTCTTCTTTAAGTAAAGATAAGTGTTGTTTCACATCCTCAAGTGTAGATTTTTGTAGCCAGTCGAGGCACAATTTTCCTACACTGTATGTTGTTACTACCCCCGGATGTTGTCTTTGGACGTATTGTGGGTCTGGCCTATGAATAGTAAAGCCCTGTGTTTTATTCAGGAATCTTTCTTGACAGATGTTTGTGTCTGTGGGCCAGATCAACCATTTTCTCCAATCAGGATTTGTTCTGTTGATTTGTAGTATTGAGTCAACTGTAACCGCTGCCTGTGTATTGTTATTACTGGCAGGTGTTGGTACAGAAGGTGTTTTCATGTCTTTGATCTTGGCTAAACCAAGGCAAGACGTTTGTTGCACAGTGTCATTCAAAAACATTATTTGCTGAGGGATGATACATGCTCTAACCAAAGCTTCTATCCCCTGCACTTGCCAATCTTTAGAACCCCATTTTGTGTCTATTGTGTCTTCGAATCCATGTCTAGACAGTTGGTCAATAAATGCTGCAGAGTAAATCTGTTTTGTATTTGTTAAAATAATTTTGTGTCCTGTTTTGTTTACATTTTTATAGTAAAATGTTTCCGGATCAGATGTATTGTACCCTGAAAAATAGGGAAACTTTTTAGCAAACGTTTTTGAACTACCTTTTGGTGGTGTAGGACAATGCTCCCATTGGTTAAACATAAACACATTTCTAGGTGTTGCAGATTTATGCAAAAAATGATGACCATAGTGGTTATAGCAATACAGCTGTTCATAGTCTGATGAACCCTCTAAATATTCATTGTTAGAAAATGCAGCAGACCTTTCTAGATCAAACATCATATCATTTACAGTCTCAAAGTCCCAATCATCAGAATAGGTACTGGACGAAATAAAATCACTTAATGAAATTTTAAATAAATGTGAAATGTTCAAAAGTTCTGTAGGACCGAAGATATCAATCAGTTTTGTACCACACTATACCATCCTGAATAGGAACGGCTGTGATGTTCACTGCTGACAAGGCTCTTGCTTCACGATGAGATGATTTGTGTGGTTTCAAAAGTAAGTTCACATTTTTACTTTCAATATTCAAACGGATGTATCTGCCATTTATAAGCACGCTGATAGTCATAACCAAAGCTAGCCAAAGCAGAAAGAAAAATATTCCAGAAATGATCCATAGTTCAATCCATGGTGAAACCAGATAAGTCTTTTTCAGAAAATGAAAAAAGCCTTGTACTTGCTGTTTGAAAGTTTTCGATGCTGGCGTCGTTTCAGGCTCACTCGGATCCTCAGAAAACGTATCAAAGTTAATGAAATAGCCAGAAGCAGTTCTGTCAATTGTTGGAATTGCTTCAGGATTTGTCGAAATCACTGGAACCAGTTGATCACTTGTTAAATTGGTGTAGACAGGTGTATTTGGACGAACTGTTACTTGAGTTTCAAGAGGGATGAGTTCCATAGCATTGTTGCTTAGTCCTTCATCTGTTACTGCTGAATTCTCGATGGTTATCAGTCTTTCAGTCTGAACCTCTTGGATAGTAGCGAGAGGAGTGCGTCTGCTACTAGGTCGGAGTCCAGGAGGCCTACTATTTAGTATTGGCCACATACTGTGGTTTGATGAAGTCGATTGACACAAATCTTTTCTCCTTTTTTCCAGCAAGGGGCGGCAGAAGTACTGTTCTTGTACCGTGTACGGCTAGGACAGGTACTGGTTGTCTGTAAGAAGGTCCAAATTCCTTCTTGTCCGCAATCTTCTCTCTGACTAGATCCCCAACTTTTGGGATCCAGACAGGCCTTGCTGGGACTGCCGGTTTTCCCCAGTGGTGGTTGGCTTCAGGAATACGTTGCTTTGTTTCGATCTTAGTTCATTTAGATCCTGTAAAACAGCCAAACTATCTTTGATATCAAAGGGTTTATTTTCCACCACTGTGCCTTTACATTCGAGATCAGGAACCCACATTCTTGTCCCAAATAGGACCTCATATGGAGTGACCCCCCCTAGAGAACTTCTTGGCAAATTATTTAATGAGCGTTGGACCCCATAAAGATGTTTGACCCACCCATCACCCGTACCTAATACTCTAGCTGTTATAGATTGCTTTATGTCCCGGTTTTTCCTTTCCACAACAGAATTTCCCTCAGGATGAAACGGAGAGGAGTACCGCAATGCAACGCCCAAACTGGCCATGGCTTCTTTGTAAGCCCGAGAGCTAAACGCAGGGCGCTGGTCAGAATGTAGCGTGCCTATTGCGTATGTGCCGATAAAGACTCGCAAATCTTTTATAACAGTTCGAGCGTCAGCCGAGCGCTGAGGCCATATCCATAGGAACCTTGACTTAGTATGTGTGGTATTGCATTTGTCCAGAAGGACGCCTGCGCGTAGATAGTCTAATGCTGTCTAACAGTGGTGTCTGTACTGGGCAGGCTACTTCGTAGCATGGTGTCTGGTGGCGATCTGCATCACGCTGTACCTTACAGTCTATGCAGTCATTGATGAAGATGTGAATCTGTGTATTCATTCCAGGCCACCAGTACATCTTTTAACGTCAATATTGTTTTAGAGATCCCTTGATGTGACAGACCCTCCCCCAGATGTGCTTCATAAATCAAAGCTGCTCTACGTTCCATGTTTGGAATTACCCTATCCCCCACTCCAGGGATTCGAGCAAAAGGAACGTTGTTCGCATCAATTGCATAAGAGTACTTGAGTGGAAACTTTTTGGTAACGCTGCACCACTGCCTTTGCTTGAAGCATTGACAGCCAACAATATCTCACTGTCTATTCTCGTTTTGAACGAGTGATCGCAGCTACGGAAGCCGTCTGAACAGCCCCTTTGCGGCTTCGTCAGCCAATGAATTCCCTGCAACGTGAACGCCATCACGTTGATGACTCAGTGTATGTATCACGTGAGCCTTTCGTAGTTCATTTTTTAACTGAACTACTTGTTCCCAAAGCGTTTTATGCTTTATTGTGCCCCCTTTTGCATCTTTGAACCCATTTTCAAGCCAATTTTGTATATGTTCATTATACGACTGAACAAAGTAAAAGGAATCGCACACCATCAGTGTGGGGAATTCGTGATCTGTACTTTCAAGTGCCAGTTTGAATGCTTGTAGTTCAGCTCGCTGAGCTGTACATTCTCCTAGAGATTGAGTTTTAGTGACCATTGGTCTGAAGTTACCATCTTGCATGCGACCTTTAACGATTGCGTAGCGGGTTGTGCGGATCCGTCAGTGTAAATTATGAATTTGTACTGATCGAGAGGCAGAATTTCACTGGGCAGAGGACATTCATGTTCATATTGCAGGAACGCTTGTGTTTTTAAATCGGGATCAAAAACATATTCAACATCTGTTGCAGCAAGAGAGTTAACCCATTGTATCCATCTAGGATGTAAAGCTTTTGCATTTGGAATGCTCGCTTTTGTGACCGCTTCTAAGGCTGGTACTGGGGTTACGACAATAATGCGTTTCCCTTGAGCTAGGGCTCTTTCTTTTGCTACAGCGGTTTGAACTGCTGTCAGTATTTTTTCAGTTGAAGTGAAGCGCATTTCTGCTTGTGTATACAAATGAGATTTGTATGCTATTGGTACTTTTTCACCCTCATTAAATGTTAAGTAGGTGAATCCGCATTGACCCGAAATTATTCGGATCACTAAGTTGCGTTGACTTACGCGTGTTTGTAAGTGATTTGTTGCTAACATGTTAGTTTGGAGTGAACGCAAGATTTCTGTGTGTTCTTGTGTCCAATGTGTGATTGAAAAATCAGGTTTGATTAATGCGTAGAGAGGTTTAACCCTTTCTGCGTAATTTAGAATGTACGTTCTTCCAAAATTTAGGAAACCCAGGATGGATTGTAGATTTTTCAGCGTTTTTGGAGGTTGGAGCAGCGCACACTTTTCTAAAAGTTAGCTGCCAAGCTCTTGCCTTCACTTGAAAGCTCATATCCTAGAAAAGGACATTGAGATGGGCAATTCTGGATTTTTTAAAGTTGAATTTATAGCCCTCAGAGGCGAAGCCCAATATAATGGTACTCACCCTGTTCAAGTGCCTATCCAGGTCATCGTCTGTCAGATAGATGTCATCAACATATGACAATGCCTCATTATCATAAATTTGTAGTAACTCTGTTACCCTCGCTGAGAATATCCCCGGGCTGTTTTTGAACCCTTGTGGGAGTCGAGAAAATTGACGCTGGGTCCCCGTTATTGAGAAAGCTGTTAAGTACCTGCTTTCAGGTGCTATGTTTTGACAAAAGAAACCATTTGAGATGTCCAATGTGGTTTTATATTTTTTACGCACAATGTTATTCATTAATGCTGTACTATGTGCATTTTGCACTGCAAATGTTTTTGAACAAGTGTTCAAGTGTCTGTAATCCAAAACTAGACGATATGTATGGTCTGGTTTGGATACAGGAAACAAAGGATTGTTCATTGAGGAGGTGCATTTTTCAATCACCCCTTGGTATTCAAGTTGATCTAAGATCTCCCTGACCTGCTTTTTAGCTTCTTGCTTTATTGGGTACTGCCTTTGTGCAGTGGGCTCATTCTTTAGATGTATTTTATGGTGAGGTGAGTCCTCATCCCATCCTACATGATTTTTATATAATGCTGGGGCCTGGGCTACTGCCCATTTCCTGGCATAAGTATATTTTAGGTGAATTGGAATATGGTTGGAGAAGGCAGGCATAATAATGTCCTCACCATGTGGGCACTCCCTGACAAATTGTGGTGGCCAGTCTTTTTCTGCTAGAAGTAGATCGTAACCCCTTGAAAGTTTCTCCCAAAAGAGTGTTTTCACCTTTCTTGGTATGTCTCCCTCCATTTGGAGTGTTATTTCATATAACTTTTGTGGAGTACTAACCCTGGTGTCTACAGTCTCTACTGTGATGTACTCATTTAAGTCCACTATCTCCAGAAGTTCCTTCAGGTTCTGGCGAGCTATTGTGACTTCTGCCGCACTGTCCAGCATTGTCTGAGCCCATTCTCCGTTCTTGAGTTGTGTTCTCAGTATCCTCGGCATGTCTGATCTTCAGACCTGCTACCTTCTTTTTTGAGAATTGAGGTTTTGATTTATTTTTCTGAACGGGTTTGTCGTCTTTGGATTTCACGCGTTCTTCTCTATGTTCTGACTGTCCTCTTCTTTCCGATGTCTGTGACGATATCTGAAAGGTACGAGAGGAACGTGTATCAGTATCTTGATACCTGTCAGGTTTTCTTAAATTATCCCTATTCCTGAGGTTATACCTCCTTTCAGAGTGCTCCTTTTGAGGAGACCTACCTCGGGATTGAGAACGTTTCTCGTTTGAATTTTGTTTATTAGTTTCCCACTTCTTTTTAGAAGATGTAGGAGTTTGTTTAATAGAGTCCTTTTCAGGATTCTCAGATAGTTTTGGCTTCAATGGTCTTCCACCCAAACTATCTCTGCCTAATTCTGCATATGATTGTTCTATTATTCTGGGTAGTTCATGTTGATGTTCTGTTACATCAAATTCCCTTAATCGTTGGCGGATCGCCACTGATGCTGCCTCCCCTTTAATATTAGATAATATTATTGTTGAGACCTGGTCGAAATTTTTCAGTAATTTCCTACCTAAATTTAGAGCAGGCTCTGCCCCTTATTCGTTTCGAATTTGTTTCAGGACATCTGGTATTACTGCAATTGACGGAACACCACGTGTTTTAGTATAGATGGCAGCAAAGACTGAGCCCCAAGTGGTGCAGTCTTCCAGTTGTGGTGTGATCCCCATTGGTAAACAGATTGTTAGGATTCTGTGTTTCTCATAAGGGCTAATATTAGGAAATACTGCTTCGATTTGAGTAATTTTTTGAGCTATCCAGAATGGAATTTGCTCACGTTTTGTGGGCATTTTACCCAGAATGGAATTTGCTCACGTTTTGTGGGCATTTTACCCAGGACTGCGTATAAAGTCTGTGGTGTAATTTTTTGTGTATTCCCCTGTTGAGGGGTTTGATTTGGAATGGTCAATAGTGGTTGGACTGTGAAAGTCCGCATCACATATTGGACCAATTGTCTGTAAATTTTTATTAACTCTAAGTTGAGTAAGTAATTCCTCGTCTGACATCTCTTCAATGTCAGGATGAGGAGTGTAGCCGGCTAGAATCGGCCATGTTGCTCCTGGTCTACCTAGTGGACCGAGCCTGGTAATGCTTTTGTGCCTTTAAACCAGAGCTGATGCTCCTGGTATGTTAGTGGAATTTCAATATCCTCGAAAGGAATATATTCCTCTGGTGGTTCATCTTCTTTGTAGAAGTGAAACAGTTTTGTTACTGGATTGGATTCAGGAAATATTACCCATGAATAGAATACCTCTGTCTGAAAGGATTCGTGTGCCTCTATCACGAAAACTGCTCTACCGCCTCTTGGTGGTAGGCCGTGTTTTATACGTTTTAGAGTGATGGCTCTTCTTAAGTTTGGATGGATGTCTATAACACCCTCCTCGGTTTCATTTAAACCTGTAAAGTTAAAAGCTGTTACGACTGGTTCAGCCGCAGCCACACCGTTCCCGGTGTCATTGTCCCCGCGTGTGGACATTTGTTTTTTGAAAAGTGTAGAACAAGTTTCAAGGAAACAAAAGATAAGGTGCACAATATTTTGGAACACTGTATCCTTCAACGTTGAGCAAACCAAAATAGCTAATATATAGGGTTTTTGTCCTATTTAGTTTTGGCGGATATTTAACTCTACCCACTCCAGACATCTTATGGAGTATGTGAGTAGGGGTCTCTGAGAGAAAAGCACGACTGAGTTACTCAGTATCTAGCGTTAAATTAGTGCCTTACCAAACCGTTGGGCGCCATGTAGTGTAGTTCCTATTTCCCTAATAGGCTCTGCGCATTGGAATAATATATCCTATAGGTTTGACATAGGACTGAGGTCGGTATGTCCCTATCGAGTATATTAAACTTAATTACTTTGTGCCAGCTAGCTCAGAGGCCACTAGAAACTCCTTGAAAACAAGAAGGGAGTAGTTTCTGGCAACCGCATAAACATGACTACTTTGTTTCCCTTTAGAATCGGAACACTTCTCAGAATCGTTTAAACAATCGATAACAGTTTCACTCAGCTAGTCGTGCATGCTTAGTTTCCTCAGAGTTACACAGAAAGAATAGACGGGCGTTTCAATAAAAAGGTTTTATTGAACAGTCTTGTTTCTCGTGTAAGAAATATGCGCTGTTATGATCACAAGACAGTATGCAAAATATATAATGTACAGCGTAAGCAGTAGAAATAAATACTGCGCTAGCATTATCTTTTAGCATATATTCACGTACATAAATAACATGAGCTAAAAATGCGAGTACTCATACGATGCGTCTCTAAGCTAGTTCTACCCCAATGTACCTAACCTAGTCTAGGTGTAGGGCAAGGTAAGAAGTAGGCAAAGTATTCTCTAGTATGGTATACTAAGAGTATGTTAAGTCTAGTATGCGAAGAGTCCCTCTAGGTTCTAGTCAGCTCCATACCTTGAGAATGAGAGAGGTGGGAATCTCTTTCCGGACTCTAACACCCCGCGAAGGGAGTCAGATCACTGGAAGCTGGATTCACTGCGAGCAGGGATGACAGCGTCTTCTCAGTGCGTCAGGCCGGGATACGGGCTCCTCTGAAGTCGAGGTCTCCTCTAACTTGCTTGGGCAAGGGAAGGTATATTTATACCTGGTAGGTACTTTGGAATGTTAGCATTGACGTGAAGTCGGGCAGAGGAAGATGTCAGGAATGAACCCTTAAGGTATAGCGGTTCATGCATAATAGATGAGTTCTTGGAGAAATCAATAATCCTGTGCTAGGGGAACTCCCAAGAGCTTACGGGTCTGGTTTCTAAGAACTCGTTGTGACGTTAGGGTGGACGGGTGTCGGTGACCATGCCTGTATTTGGAGTGCATGGCTAATGCCTAAATAAGGACTGGGATTCTATGCCTATATAAGGGCAATGCAAATTGTGCCTATATAAGGACATGTTTCAGGAAAACCTATATACGGACACCTAAAGCGGAATACAACACCGATGTCGCCTGCAGCCTCTGCACATAGCCCTTAACCGTGAGTGGCCCGGTAAGGTGAAATCAGACCTCAAAAGGCACCCTTGCATCTGGCCGTCCTGTGCCCTGGAGAAGAGGACCTAATGTGCACCTATGTCCCTGAGCCCTCCAACTTACCTGCCCAGCTGTTGGTCCCTCCCGGAAGACTTCCTGGACCGAGCCTGCAGCCAAAATCCCAAACCGGCACCCTCCATATCAATCAATCAATCAGGGGTTTGTTAAGCGCGACTACTCACCCATGAGGGTCTCAAGGCGCTAAGGGGGTGGGGGGTGCAGGATCCATTCCATCAAGGAGGGGGTCTGTCGAAGAGCCAGATTTTGAGGTTTCTTGCAAAGATGGGGAGCGATGTTGTCTGTCTGAGGTGGAGCGGAAGGAGAAGGAGGATGTAATTGGGCTTCCGACCCCTCCTAAGCACCCGGCCGCCCTTGCGCCGCTGGTGGTTTGGACTTGGTGGCAACCTTCCACCCCCTTTGCCCTGACCTTAACCCTAGGAGCTTGGCTCCCAAGACAGAGTGGCCTGCTCGTGAGCAGCCCCCAACCGAAGTGCCCCCTAGCCCCATTGGCTAACATTGGGCCTCTGCACCCAGCCGCCCTAGTGCTGCTGGTGGTCCGATTTGAGTGACTTCCTAGACCTTGGGGAAACTTGGTCCAAACCCCCAAAACTCTCACTCTTACCTGTAAAAACGATAACCATTTTTCTCCGATAGGAACCAATGTTACGAGTATTTGTTCCTAAAATGTTCTAAGTGTTGAACTGATGTATTGTATGGAGAAAAAGTAACTACACTGCAAATCTTAAAATGTCTTACTTACCTTGTATTGTGAGATCCCCGGCGTGGTATCTAGGCATACCGCCCCAAGTAGTCGATGTAATCCAAAAGTAATTACTGTGTAATTCAAACTGATTTTTGAACCAACACAAACCTGTAACAATTGCAAATTCAATCACAACTGCATTTCCTTATAAAGTCTTGCATTTGAGAATATATTTCACTTACCTGTGCCAAGTCCTGCTTGGTTCTAAAAAGAAAACATAAGTATATCTTTTTTATACTTGCCTAATTAGTCTGGATTCAGTCTCTGAGTGTGTGCCATCAGTCTTGATTGAGTGAATACAATAAATGCTTAACACACCCTCTGGATAAGCTTAACTGCTCGCTCACACTACCACAAAGAGGGCTGTTAGTACTTACCTAATTTAGCCTGTGCTATACGTCTGGGGACGCCCTGGACTCTGTGCACACTATACCTTACTTTGGTATAGTATATACAGAGCCAGCCTGCTACTGCCAGTCGTAGACCATCTTCAGATGACGGCGAACCTCCTCATATCTTTGGGGTTCCTCATCAACGTGCAGAAGTCACACCTGACTCCTTCCAGACGCTTCAGTTCATTGAAGTAGTTCTAGATATAGTGCTTTTTCAAGCCTTTCCATCAGCTCAACGAGTCCAGGACATTTGAGCGAAAATCCCGATGTTTCAGTCTCTGTCCTGTATTTCTGTGAGAGTGGCTCTGAGGCTGCTTGCCCTTCTCCAACCCTGCATCCTGCTTATGAAACATGCCAGTGGGATCTGAAGTCTCACTGGGCTCAGTACCGAGGAAACCTGTCGGATTCCATCCAGGTTTCAGAGGTGACTGCCAAAGATCTGAAGTGTTGGGTGGTCAAATGCAGTTGGGCCGGCAGCAGACCCCTCCCCTACCCAGAGTTAACGACCATGACTGATGTATCATTGTTAAGTTGGAAAGATCATCCGGTAAAGGTGGAGATCATAGAAATCTGGTATCCGGTGGAGACCAGGATCCACATCAGTCAGTTGGAGTTGTGGGTAATTCGCTTAACGATAAAGGGCCTTTCTCCTGTCCTCCAAGGGCAGGCTGGTTCAGATTTTCAAGTGATGTATTTAGTATTATACAAATAAGCTTTTATTACGGGGAGGGGCTGAGCAGAACTTGGGACATGAAAGGCTCTGGTCTAACAAGGACACTCCCAGATCACAGTGTGCATTTCCCAGGCATTGATATTACAGAATGATAAAAGGAGCTTAAAGAGCATTGTATGTACATTTTATTACTAGAGCAAATAACGAAGCTCATTAACCAGGAAGCAATGAATAATGCTGCTTGTTGAACCCCACAATATCGGTTAAGGACATACAGACATTCTTCAGATAAAACTAAAGATTTGAACGTCAGTAAAATACCAGCTCAACCTTGCCCACTTCATTACAAGTAAATGGGAGAAGCGATGAAATGCACGTCATGGGTAGGTTTCTGTATCATGAATTATTGCTATGTATGCATTCTGGCGAAAGCTGTACTAACACGCAAGGGTCTGGGTAAGGTAGTGAATGCTGACATTTACCGTTGTGATGTTTTATGGACCTTTTTTTTCTTTTTCTCAGACAGCCTTCTGGCTGGGATTCCGCAGACCGTGAAGTTCACTGTGACAACCGGACATTACACCATAAAGAATGGAGACACGCTGCAGCTCAGCAATGCTGAGGCCATGCCTATCCTGCACCATTCTCGTGGCTCCGCTACCATCTACACCAACACAATGGGTAGGCTTTGGGGACTGTCTCTAATCTTCTCTCGGCGCAGCCCATCAGCCTCGTTCTCTCTTTCAGGCAGAGGTTGGACCTAGCTCAGTCACATGATTGTTGCTCTCATATTTGCTAGAATATAAGGTACCAAGCATGACTACTATTGCTTGTTTTGTTAAAACAAAAATGCACATTTGATGTTATTGTGAAAACTGGTTTGAGGTTAAACACTTTTAGTAATTGGGCTAATTGATTTTGTGTCCTCTCTCTGCCTAACATCATTATCTGTAATTCTCTCGTATAGAAAAGGTTTCTGAATCTGACCTGGTGATCCAGTCTTCAGAGAAGGTGACCAGCATTACCCTACCTCTGGCTCCTGCCTACCACATCATTGAATTTGAACTGGAAGTAATCTGCCACCTTCTGGCCACAACAGTCTGTGCGGAGGAGGAAGAGAAAACGCTCGATGATGAGTTGCCCCAGAAACGCAGACCGAGCAAGAGAAGCGAGAGCAGCATGGCCACTGCTGATCAAAAGGTATGTGGTAGGACTGAGAATGCAGAAGGGATTGGCAGGACGTGTGGTGGTGGAGAAAGGGGAGGCAAAATGCAGAGAGGATGAGGAGGATTACGATAAATTCTGGTGAGGGGATGGGAAATGATGACTGATGGAAGTGTAGCGAAGAATGTTGGACAGCATGGAAATGTTTATGGGGGAGTGCAGCAAAGACTGGTGGGATGAAGTGTGGCTAGAAGCTGGGAAGGGGAGAATGGTTGGATAAGTTTGGCAAGGACTAGTGGAAGAAGAGTGGCAAGAGTTGCGGTTGCAGCAGTGCAGCCGGACTGAATATTTGGAGAGTGTGACCAATATTGCAGGGTAAGAAGTGCGACAAAGATTTGGGGTAAGTTGGGCAAAAACTGGTAGGGAGATGCCACCAGGACCAGTGAGAAGTGCCACTAGGAATGGGTGAAGGGGACGTTTGGCCAGGACCAGGGAGAGACGTATGGCAAAGACCAAGTTCAGCAAAGACTGGGGGCAGTTGGGGAGTGATTGCAGTTCAGGCAGAACTGCATAGGTGGGGGTGTAGTGGGCAGTGTGGCCATGATGTGAGTGGAGAGGCAAAAAGTGTGCCGAGGTCTGGTTAGGGCTCAGTACAATGAGATATGGTTAGGGCACAGTATGGCGAGGTCTGGTTATGGCACAGTATGGCGAGGTCTGGTTGGGGCGCAGTACAGCGAGGTCTGGTTGGGGCGCAGTACAGCGAGGTCTGGTTGGGGCGCAGTACAGCGAGGTCTGGTTGGGGCGCAGTACGGCGAGGTCTGGTTGGGGCGCAGTACGGCGAGGTCTGGTTGGGACGCAGTACAGCGAGGTCTGGTTGGGACGCAGTACGGCGAGGTCTGGTTGGGACGCAGTACGGCGAGGTCTGGTTGGGACGCAGTACGGCGAGGTCTGGTTTGGACGCAGTACGGCGAGGTCTGGTTTGGGCGCAGTACGGCAAGGTCTGGTTTGGGCGCAGTACGGCGAGGTCTGGTGTGGGCGCAGTACGGCGAGGTCTGGTTTGGGTGCAGTGCGGCGAGGTCTGGTTTGGGCGCTGTACGGCGAGGTCTGGTTTGGGCGCAGTATGGCGAGGTCTGGTTTGGGAGCAGTACAGCGAGGTGTGGTTGGGACGCAGTACGGCGAGGTCTTCTGGTTGGGCGCAGTACACTGAGGTTTGGCTGGGGTGCAGTACGGCGAGGTCTGGTTGGGACGCAGTACGGCGAGGTCTGGTTGGGACGCAGTACGGCGAGGTCTGGTTGGGACGCAGTACGGCGAGGTCTGGTTGGGACGCAGTACGGCGAGGTCTGGTTGGGACGCAGTACGGCGAGGTCTGGTTGGGACGCAGTACGGCGAGGTCTGGCTGGGACGCAGTACGGCGAGGTCTGGTTGGGACGCAGTACGGCGAGGTCTGGCTGGGACGCAGTACGGCGAGGTCTGGTTGGGACGCAGTACGGCGAGGTCTGGATTGGGACGCAGTACGGCGAGGTCTGGTTGGGACGCAGTACGGCGAGGTCTGGTTGGGGCGCAGTACGGCGAGGTCTGGTTGGGGCGCAGTACGGCGAGGTCTGGTTTGGGCGCAGTACGGCGAGGTCTGGTTTGGGCGCAGTACGGCGAGGTCTGGTTTGGGCGCAGTACGGCGAGGTCTGGTTTGGGCGCAGTACGGCGAGGTCTGGTTTGGGCGCAGTAGGGCGAGGTCTGGTTTGGGCGCAGTACGGCGAGGTCTGGTTTGGGCGCAGTACGGCGAGGTCTGGTTGGGACGCAGTACGGCGAGGTCTGGTTGGGACGCAGTACGGCGAGGTCTGGTTGGGACGCAGTACGGCGAGGTCTGGTTGGGACGCAGTACGGCGAGGTCTGGTTGGGACGCAGTACGGCGAGGTCTGGTTGGGACGCAGTACGGCGAGGTCTTCTGGTTGGGCGCAGTACACTGAGGTTTGGCTGGGGTGCAGTACGGCGAGGTCTGGTTGAGGCGCAATACAGCGAGGTCTGATTGGGGCGCAGTACGGCTAGGTCTGGCTGGGGCGCAGTACGGCTAGGTCTGGTTGGGGCGCAGTACGGCGAGGTCTGGTTGGGATGCAGTACGGCGAGGTTTTCTGGTTGGGCGCAGTACACTGAGATTTGGCTGGGGTGCAGTACGGCGAGGTCTGGTTGGGGTGCAGTACGGCGAGGTCTGGTTGGGGTGCAGTACGGCGAGGTCTGGTTGGGGCGCAGTACGGCGAGGTCTGGTTGGGGCGCAGTACGGCGAGGTCTGGTTGGGGCTCAGTACGGCGCGGTCTGGTTGGGGCTCAGTACGGCGCGGTCTGGTTGGGGCTCAGTACGGCGCGGTCTGGTTGGGGCTCAGTACGGCGCGGTCTGGTTGGGGCTCAGTACGGCGAGGTCTGGTTGGGGCTCAGTACGGCGAGGTCTGGTTGGGGCTCAGTACGGCGAGGTCTTCTGGTTAAGGCGAGGTCTTCTGGTTAAGGCGCAGTACGGCGAGGTTTTCTGGTTGGGCGCAGTACACTGAGATTTGGCTGGGGTGCAGTACGGCGAGGTCTGGTTGGGGTGCAGTACGGCGAGGTCTGGTTGGGGTGCAGTACGGCGAGGTCTGGTTGGGGCGCAGTACGGCGAGGTCTGGTTGGGGCGCAGTACGGCGAGGTCTGGTTGGGGCTCAGTACGGCGAGGTCTGGTTGGGGCTCAGTACGGCGAGGTCTGGTTGGGGCTCAGTACGGCGAGGTCTGGTTGGGGCTCAGTACGGCGAGGTCTGGTTAGGACGCAGTACGGCGAGGTCTTCTGGTTAAGGCGCAGTACGGCGAGGTTTTCTGGTTGGGCACAGTACACTGAGGTTTGGCTGGGGTGCAGTACAGCAAGGTCTTGTTGGGCAATGTTTGGCAAGGTCTGGTTGGAGAGAAGTTAAACAAGGTCTGGTTTGGGCAAAGTTTGTTTGGTGAGGTGTGGGTGGGGCGAAGTTCAGCAAGGTCTGGTTGGGGTGAAGGTTGGTGAGGTTTGGAGGGGACTTGTTCAGCAAGTGCTGGGAGAATTTGGGAAATGACTGAGGGGGCAGTTTGGTGAGCAGTGGCAGGTGTATCATGAGGTAAAATATGAACAGGTCTCAGAAGGGAGTGGGAGTTCAGAGAGGACCCGCAGAACAGATTGTCAAGGAATAGGGCAGAAGCTTGGGCAGAGCCTGGGGGGAGGAACAATGTGCCCAGAACTTAGTGGAGTAGAGCCTCGACTGGAAACGTGGGGAGGGGGAATTGGGAGAGTGGCTGGGTTAGGGGGTGCGGCTTGACCTCCGGGAGGATGCAACAAGGACAGGTGGATGAGAGATGTGACAAAGACAGGTGGGGCAGTGCAATCCGCACTGGGGGAGGGAAGCGAGTACCAGGGGAAGATGTTTTGCCAGGACCTACGGGCTCACTTTGGCACGGACTGTGACGAGAAGTGCAGGTGCCAGGGCTAAGGGTCAAGATCGGCCTGGACTAGGTGGCGGGGTCAGGGTATCCACATCTTTCTGGAAATATTACTTTTACTGTCCCCCATTTTGATCCACACTGTTGCCTATACTGTAGTGTCTGGAACCTAAAACTGTCATGCGTCTCCCACTGCTCCGTTAAATGCCTTGGTATGGGAAGGACATGCGAGCAGATATGTTGTGATTTGTAGCTGACAATATTCGATATAAAGTGTATCACGTCCTCGCATCGCTTCATCAGCATCACTACATGGGTGAGTGGTGTAGCACATGCAGATAAAAAGGATTATGCAACACTTCACATTTCATCCACAGGACTTGTGCAAAAAAGAAATCCCGGATTCAGCCGAATGCTACAGCTTAGATTGCACAGCCACGTTGTCTCTCAACAAGTGTTACCATAAATCACTGTGTGTTAGATGTACGGATTAGACACAATGTGTTTTTAGTCCTGGGTTGTTATTTGATATTCATAGGCTTTGAACAGTTCTTGCTTTTGGACCTGGATAGAAGTAAAGTCTGTCACAAATATGTAAATAATTTGAAAAAGAACATATAAAGAAGCTTGGCAGCCAAACATGCCACTGTTTCGGGCTGTTAAGTGTAAAGCACATGTAATTAGGAAGAATCCTTTGACTGCCTTTGTTGGTCTCTTATGGGGAGGGTGGGTTTTAGTCACAGGTTTTTGATATTCTGAATGGTGTCACTATCAC
Source organism: Calotriton arnoldi (assembly GCA_963921515.1). Classification (NCBI taxonomy): domain Eukaryota; kingdom Metazoa; phylum Chordata; class Amphibia; order Caudata; family Salamandridae; genus Calotriton; species Calotriton arnoldi. The sequence continues at coordinate 1,095,018 of CAWUFW010002007.1, forward strand.
TCCTGATGATCTTGATTCTCCAGGTTTCCATCGACTGCCCTTGGTCCATCTACTCCACCGTTATTGCGTTAACATTCAGCCTCCCGTTCCAGGCCCGACACTCCCTACTCTCTGCTGGAAGACGGTAAGACAACTGCAATGCTACAGTTTGCACTAGCTCTTTTAAGCACTAGTTCCAGTCTGGATTTTACCTTTTCACATTAAAGTTGTGAGTACTTTGGTGACCGCTGCCGCTGCTCAGTTCTATATTGATTTTCGCTTCCTAATTTGTTCACTGTTTAGCTTTTACAATACATATGTTTCAAGATTTTGGGCAACCTTCACTGCAGCTGAGCTGATCTTTAAGCGGGGATAAATGCTGCTCTCTTCTGTATTGCTCAGTCGATGATCAGGGTGGGATTGGGTTGATATCCAATATCGACGATGGTAGTATTGATGTTTTCGTCTTTCTAAAGAGGGTATATTGCCTTTATGGATACCTCAAAAAGGTCGAATGTACTGTCTTATCTTGTCCTGTATTGTACTGATTTCAATAAAAATATGTTTAAAAAAATGGGCGTACTTGCACTCAGCTAGTGGACTGGTCTGACCATAAGATAATACACCTCATGCTAGAGGCCAACTCTCTGTGGACTAATGGCAAACCTAAAAACATCATGAAATTAAGAAGCTATAATAATAGAACATTAGTTAGGCTGTAGGAGTTTTTAAAACCCCATCCTCCCAATTCTGATCAAGAAGCAGAAGCAGATGTGCATAAAATGGCTGAGTAGTGTAACAAAAGCCTTCAGATGGGTACCTTTTCTCGCAGATGCCTCACCCTATGAATACTACTTTGCGGCTTCATAATGGTTTACAAAACCTTCCCCCCATCAATGACTCTCCGACACCAGCAGGTGGTGCCAGGCATCTCAAGCCATGATTCTGATTCTGGATGTGATGTCATGTCACTAGAGTATATTCAGCAGCAACACCGCACTGGCGTAACTTCCTGTTTTTCCACGCCTTAACATGTGCAGAGCTGCCTCTTGGTTTCTCACTGATAAATGCCTTAGATCTCAAAAAGAACTAAGTCAAATGTCTCCTCTACAGGCTGCAGGCTTACAGTGCCTCAAAACTATGTCCCTTTCCCTTGTGGTATCTATGGTGGGGACTTGACTCTGCACCGTGGAACTCATGCGCCTCCCCAGGGGCATAAAGTTTCAGCTGCTCAACTGAGGATAAGAACTATGGCAGCATGAAGGAAGTCCACCTCCTGCCATCTTAAAATACTGATTCCTAGATCTACTTTGAGTCACAAAATGCCAGTGGCCTAGATGCTTCACCAGAAGGGGACACTTCATACCACTCTGACCCTGCTTTGGAAGAGGTTTTATCTTTTACAACAGTCCTTTAAAAGGCAGCGATGGCCTTGGATTTAACTTTGCCTTCTGCAGAAGTGAAATATCAGTCTGAGAGAGAGTCCTTGCTTCCATTTATTGAAGATCTCCTACACCAAATAATGGCCACACAGGAGAAGCCCTTTTTGATTCTGGCAGTCCACAGGCAGATCACAAGATGCTTTAGGCCCTCTCTGGGTAACCTGCATTTTTTGTCCTCCCAGTCCATCAGAGAGTTTGGTTATTTAAACATCTTCTAAGCAGTATCCAAATGCTTTTCCTATAGCTCCTTCCGATTGGGAATCCAAGCAGCTGCACACAGTGAAGTGGCACAATATTTGCATCTGGTAGCTTGGCTCTATGCCAGATAATGCAACGGGCCTTTCAGGCTCCGACATCCATGCCGTATGGGAGCTAGGAAAACGTCTGATTGTCAGCTTGCCACAATATATGGAAAAGCCTTTCTCTGACTTGGTGAGTGAAGGCCTGAATGCAACCAAACAGATCCTGAAGTACAGCTTTAACTCTGCAAACACTTGTTCGGTCTATAGGTATGACTGTAATGCTGAATCGAAGCAATTGAAAGCATTCCACTCAATTTTCTGATGTCCAACCTGTGCTCTTGGAATTGCCCTTTGACAGTGGGCAGTTATTTGGAGAGAAGGCTGACTCCTCCTTGGAGCGTTTCGACATCAGGGCTGCAGCTCACGCCTCGAGCCGGGCCTCCCATGCATGGTAATCTTACCAAGAGTTTTGGAAGTTTTGGGTATTCTAGTGCTCTAGCCATCTTAGCTTGTGCTAATGCCACAGCAGCTATATCGCTTCTTTCAAATCGGGGTTGTATCTAGAAGACGTCACTAGCAGGAACATGAGAAGGTCCAGTCCTCAGCATCCTCTATGGCCTCTGCTGCCGCCAATCTCCTCTAACTTGTTTCTCTCAGTACATCATCTTCCAGCGGGGTGAGGGTCGCACCGCTGGGTGATCCATCTGATTCGGACCGGGCTTATGCCCTATCCTTCCTATCCTCCCCTTCCCAGCTATGCCCTTTTCTTCAGAGCGTGCTTACTGCTGCATGCCTTGATCCTGGAGGCAGAGTTTCTTGCCTTGTTTGACAAATGGGCCTTTGAAGTGGTGTCTCTGAAAGAGATGGGCACAGGATTTTACTCCATTTATTTCTTGGTCCTAGGAATGACGTAGACCTGATGCCTATACTGGATCTTAGCCTTATGAATCTGCTCATCTGGCAGGAAAAATTCAAGATGCCTTCCTGAGCCAGGTCCTGCTGGCCTTAAACTGGGGAGATTGGAGATTAGTTAGTGTCCCTAGACCTCAAAGATGTCTACTTTCATCTGCCAATTCTAGCCACGCACATGGCGCACTTGAGGTTTATGGTGGGCTCCCAAAACTTTCAGTTTGCGATTCTCCAGTTAAGACTGATGACTGCCCCTCGTGTCTTTAGGATGGTGCTGGTGCTCATAGCAGCTTTGCTACGGAGGTGGGGAGTCATGCAGTCTTACCTCACTCCGACACAGATGCTGGCCTTTTTTGAGGAGATGTTCTACACAATCAGTATCAAGGCACTAATCCTCCTGAGAGAATTGTGGTATTTAGGTGATGATTCCGATGTGTGACTCAAGCTCTGATTCCAGTCCTGCGGGTCTGAAGCCTCAAGGCCTTGTGTATACATTTGGTGCCTTAACTCCAGGTGGCAGATGAAAGCCCTCCATTGGCGTCAGAGGAGATAGTGGTTGGAACACGAAGAAAGTCTCTTGGATTGCGTGCAAATCTTCTGATTGGTGCATCAGGATCTGCACTAGTGCATACCCTTCTCGCTGGATGGTGCCGTTGGGATGCCTTGACTTTCGACTGGTTTCAGGGCCCTCTATATGAATTTCTGACGACCCTGTTCCTGTCTGCAAAAGAGCACAAGAGTCCTTTTTTCTTTCTGATGAGATTACAGGCATTATCTTGGCAGCTAGGGAGCCTGCTATCAAATATATCTATGCAGGCTGGTTTGTAGCAAGTTTATTCAGTGGTGTGAGTTAGAAAGCATTAGTTTACATCTCGCCTGTCCTGACGTCTTGAGGGTTGTACTTTTTCTTGCACAGCAGGGTCTGGCGGTGGATACAGTTAAAAACTACCTGGCACCTTTGCCTGCATTTGTCTTTCTGACAAACTTGCCCAGTTTAAATTGCCATTTATAACACAGTTTGTGAATTGTTTGCTTTACTTGTATCCTCAAACTCCTCTCATTGTTCTTATGTGCAATTTAAATTTGGTATTCACTTTCTTCATGGAAACTCCATTTGAGCCAATTCACAGTTATCCATTTTGACTTCCTACTCTAGAAAATGATGTTGGTTGCAATTACTTGTGCTTGTAAGGTTGGGGAACTTTAAGGCCCTCCTAGTTTGTCCACCTTCACGTTGGTCCTTTCCACTGGTCTGCCGTTGTTACCCAAGGTTCTTTCTTCACTTCTTATGGACCAGTCTGTCACATGTTGATCTTTATTTTCCTATTCTGCATCCAACCAAGTTGGAGGAACAGTTGCATAGATTTAGCCCCAGTCATGCCTTGTCATAACCTATTGACCAGACGCCACATGACGGGGCTGATTCTGCAGGAAGATGTATGCATCAGAAGAAAAAGTTATTTCCCGTTGGTAATGGTATTTCTGGTGGATTCATAATCTTTCTGCAGATTCCTTACAGCCAATAAGCTAGTGCCATGATTCGGAAGATCCAGTGGTAGGCAAACACGTTAGGTGCGGCATTTGTTACTATTGTTGGTCTCTCTGTTGCTCCCGGTTTGCCTCAGTGTGGTATGGAAGAAATATTAGAAACTGATACTAGTGCACTGGTTGGCTACTAATATACTCTGGTGATATGTCCAGAGGCAGGGTTGCTTCTGGAGTCATGTGGCACCACTTAGCAGTGCTGGAGAGTAATTGCTGGGGGAAAAAACTTTTATGAACCAGTCTGAAGCTTGGAAGAAATAATCACAGAGATGATTTTGCAGGACCATTGTGTATCCGCCTGTGAAATATCTTTAATGACGAGAAGTAACTTTCTGGTGGATACTTGTAATCTCAGATTCCTCACCATTAGAATATTCCTCTGGTGCCAGATGGAATTCGGAAAATTTTGTAGCAGAGCTCCCGATGCTAGGTGGCGATGTGCAGCTCCTCTCTGGCTGCGTTCCGACCCGTAAGTGATGTAACAGAGCCGCATATAAGCACCATTTCTTTCTGCGCCTTTGAACGCAGGTTAATTTCTTTCTGCACCTTTGAACGCAGGTCCAGAGCTCCCCTCCCACTTTATTTGGCCTTTCAATAACACCCAAAACGAAATGCCACCTCCTAAACCTACAGACTTCAAACTACCCCTTTACTGCAGAAAATAAATGTCGGTCATGAACCCGCTTGAGGAGTGTTTTATCTCAGGGCACAAATCCAAGTTGTGCGATGAGTGCACCCTCATGCACCTGAAGGTGATCTGAGGCTTACTCATGTGTAAGTCATGGGACTTGTGTAAGTCCTGCTCTCGCAGTCGAGAGTGCTGACCTGCTCCAATGAGAAGTGCTCTTTGTGGTCTCACTCCTCTCGTAAGCCAAAGTCAAAGAAGAAGCATAAGAAAGAGAAGTGGGACTCAACACCATCCCACCACTCTTTATCAAAAGAGAAGTCGCGAGGACGTAAAGTTGCCAATCTGTCTTGCGCCAGATCTACGATTGAGGTGCCGATTCCACAGCTGATCCTGCTGCGCCCTGTGTTCCCCAGGCCATCGGCAACTCTGCAGCATGTTGAGACCTTCAATGAGGCTTGCTGTGTATCTTTGACACTCTCCTGTCACAGCGGCCCTCAGTCAGATTATCACCAGCAAATTTATCCTCTGATCTGATCCTATGCTTGCACTATCGCAGAGGAGCCTTCAGGCGCTCCATGGTCTTTCTGACTCCGATTGTGAGCAGAGCTTGCCACCAACGAGAGATGACGATGGTGGTGATGATGACGTCATTATATGGGCTTACAGGAGGCTAGTGTACTTGATACTTCCCCTGCTGCAGGTTTGAGTTTACCTCTTCGGTCCCCAGCAGAAGAGTGTTTCCTTTTCTGTGGTAATTCGACAAGTGACTCTGGTCCTGGACCTACAACTGCCTTCATTTGAAGTTTAGACAGATATCCTCACAGACGTTTCACAGCTTGAGTTAGGCTCATCTGACCCCTTGCTCCCGTTCAGTGAAGCCCTTACTGACACCATAGTGAGTACTTGGTCTAATCCCTGTTTTTGCCTGCCAGTGCGTAGACAAGTGGCCAGATACCATGTATTGGACTCCTGGAGACCCTGATTTCCTTACACAGCATCCTACTCGAGCGAGTCTGATGGCCCAGGCTTCCACCAGCAAGATGAACCCTAGTTCACTCTCTACAACCCTTCCAGGCAGGGAGTCAAAGAGGACTGAGCCGTCGGGGAAAATAATTATTTCTTCGGCTAGCCTAGCTTTGAGGTTAATACTGTTGGTTCATTGGCCCAGTATACGCATGCTTTCTGAGACATGGACAGCGAGTACTTGCCAGCCGTCCTGGAAGAACTTAGGTTCTCCTTGGCTCAGACCATTCAAGACTGTCAATTTGTGGCTAAATACATAGTTCATGCTGGCCATCTTAATACTCACTGTCTTGGGCAAGCTCTTGGCACCAGTGTGGTGCTCAGTCACCATGCATGGATGCCATCCACAGGTTTCTCAGGAGACGTGCAGGCCTCCCTTATGGATATGCCTTTTGATGGCTAAAGTCTGTTCAGCTAAAAAGCTGATTCTGTCTTACCACGCTTTATGAAGAGTGGGGCCATGGCGTGCATGCTCTCTAGGTTTTTTGCCCCTCAAAACAGCTTCCTTGCCAGTTTTCGAAATTCCAAGACTATTTCAGGGGGTTGGCATACAGACAACCCCAGCCTCCCCCGACCCCACAGCAGTCAGCCCTGTCCATTTGAGGCTGGGTACTTGGATATGTTAGGCCGGGCTTCTCCAACGAGTAGCTCGTCAGCTTCTGGTAGCTCTCCAGCTTCTTATAAGTAGCTCTCCTCTGTGCAGTGCGGTCCCCTAAAGTAGGAACTTTTGCTTGGTTGAATTAATACATCAATATTAAAATGTGAAAGCCTGCATTTAAGACAAAATGTGTGTATTTTCATAACTCACAAGCTGATGTTTGGAGAAAAATTGTTAAATATTCAAAATATTTAAAGCTGATATTTGAATAATAAATCATGCAGCTTTTGGGGAGACTTATTGCCAAGGGTTCTGAAGCTATGGCTGTTATGCATACCCCACATAGAGGCATTCCAAATTGACCCAGTCTTTTTACATTACTACTGGGAACCCTTGCACCAAGATCATGGCTGGTAGTCTTGCATATCGTGGCCACTCCTGTAATCTTGTCTGATGTGGTTGCTATTAAGACACTAATAATAGTATTGCATGGTGATTTTCATTGAACATAAGTAGCTCTTGTTGCAGAAAAGGTTTGAGACCCCTGTGTTAGGCAATGCACAGGTCACTACGGGCATCAGTCCGCCTCCTGGAGGTAGGATCCAGTACTTTCTTCAAGGGTGATGAGCCATCACATCTGGCAGATGGGTCTTCAAATTGTTCACCGCAGCTATGCTCTGCCATTTCTTTCTGCCCCTCCAAACTTTTCTCCCACATCATAGCGGCTCTCAGAGGACCACCTGCCCATTGTTATGCAAGAGGGGCATGCTGTACTCTTCAAAGGAGCCACCAAGACGGTCTTCAGACTCGGAAATAGGGGCAAGTTACTCTGACTAGTTCCCATGCTGAAAAAGAATGGTGGGCTTCGGCCCATCTTAGATCTTCATCCTCTGAATACCTTGCTACTGAAGGACAAATTCAAAATGCTACCTCGGGCTCAGGTTCTGAATGCCCTGAATACGGGCGACTGGATGGTAGTCTTTGACCTGCAGGATGCTTATTTTTATATACTGTTCTGCAGTCTCACAGATGGTTCATGGTTGGCCAAGACCATTTTCAGTTTGCCCTGCTCCCCTTCAACCTCATCAGTGCCCCTTCGGTGTGCACGAAAATGATAGTGGTGGTCGCTGCCATCTTTGGAGGTGGGAGATGCCAGTTTTCCCCTACCTTGATGACTGGTTTTTGAAGGCAAACTTGTCATGGTCAGTTGGGGGCCACCTCTGGACAACTGCGAGCCTCCTGATCTCATTGACATTCTCTGATTGCTTTGCAGACTCTTCCTTTTATAGAAGCTATGCTGGACACAGTGCAGTTCAGGGTTTTCCCTCTGTTGCAATGCGTCAGGAAATATGGGCAGCGATCCTGACATTTAGCCCTCAGTCTTGGATCTCTGCAAGAGCAGTGCTTTGGATTCTTGGCCTGTAAGCCTTCTGTATCCTGCTTGTGGAATACTCCAGGTGGCAGCATATGCAGACTCTGCATTGGAGTTGGAAGTACCAATGGGCCCAGCACCAAGGCAACAGGTCAGATGCCATCCAAGTTTCAGAGGTGACTGCATGCGATATGCAGTCGTGCATGCTAGATCGTAATTGGATCAGTGGCAAACCCATCTTCGTTCCCCAGCCACAGCTGGTGGTGGTGATGGATGCACCACTGCTGCATTGGAGAGGTCATCTGGGGGAGGTAGAGATCAAAGAACTTTGACCTCTGGCAGAAACACGGCTCAGTGTCAATCTGTTGGAGTTGTGGGCCACATGGACAACACCACCACCATGTGGTACTGCATGGTACTGCAACAAGCAGGGTGGAGTGGGATCCTGTGGCAAGAGGCTCTACACCTCTGGAGTTGGGAGGAGCTTCAGAACTTCTCCCTGATTGTGAACCACCTGGCAGGATGCTTGAATGTCATTGTGGGTGAACTCAAGTGGTGGCGCCTTGCACATCATAAATGGAGTCTGCTTCACGAGATGGCACAGGGCGTCTTCTGAAAGCAGGGGTGGAACCCTTCCTAGTACTTTTCAACACCGTCAAATGCGCAGTGTCAAAATAATTGCCCCTTAGAGTTCCTGCAAAAAACTCTTGACAGTAGACACATTATGACTGCAGTGGAGCACGGGGCTCTTGTGTGCCTTCCCAACTCTGCCTCTCTTGCCCAGAGGTCTGAAGATCAGGAACAACTGGGACACAAGCCATCCTAGTGGTTCTGGTTTGGACCAGAAGAGTGGTACCCTGAACTGCTGGGCAGGAGCGTCTGTCCCCAGATCAAGTTACCACTTCTGGAGGATCTTCTGTTGCATCAGCAGGACAAGGTTCAGCACCTGAACCTGTCTAAATCTACACCTCCATGTATTGACCAAGGTCAAGGTCAAGGTCAAGGCGACCAAGCCCTCCACAGGGCTTGGTCGCCCCACTCACTGCTGCCGCTCCTGCCTGCCTTGCCGCCTCCTGCCTGGAGATTCCTTCGCTCGCTGCCCGCTGCTCCTGGGACTTTCCCGCTGCTCCTGGGACTTTCCCGCTGTCCGCTGCTCCTGGGACTTTCCCGCTGCTCCTGGGACTTTCCCGCTGCCCGCTGCTCCTGGGACTTCCCGCCACTGCCTCCCTGCGGCCCCGCCCCCGTGATTCCATTCGCCGCCCCGCTCCCGCCACCCAGCTGCTCCTCCCTCCAGGCTCCTTACTTATGACGCCCCTGAGCGACCGCGCAGCGGCCGCGCGCAGTGGGAGCACCGACGGAGCGCCGAAGGTGCGCCAAAGGTAAGCCCGTCTGCGCCCGTCCGCGCCTGGCCCGCGCCCAGCGCCAGGACCCCTGGATCCCACCGATGCAACACTACTCGACGGACCTACGACGCCGCCACCCTCACCGCACTCAATACCGGCCGGAACCCTGCCTGCTACCGAGCCTCACCGAGACGCACCCACGGACCCTTCACCTGCCAAGCCTGCCGATTCACCTGCCCCCGGACGTGCACCACCTCCGCCAAGTCGAGCACCAGCAGCAACCACCTGAAATGCATCCTGTTGAACACCCGCTCCGTCCACAGGCACGCCGTGGAACTCTGGGACCTGCTCGACGCAACAGCACCGGACGCCGCCTTCCTCACCGAAACCTGGATGAACGCCTCCTCAGCGCCCGACATCGCCATAGCCATCCCGGACGGATACAAGATCACCCGGAAGGACCGCGTCAACCAGACGGGAGGAGGCATCGCCATCGTACACAAGAACACCATCCGCATCTCGACTAACTCCGACGAGACCTTCACCGCCGCCGAACACCTACACTTCCAGATACACACTGACCCCAAGACCACCCTCCGAGGCACCCTCATCTACAGACCCCCGGGACCACGCACACTATTCAGCGAAGACATCGCAGACTTCATCAGCCCGCACGCCATGCCCTCCGCCGACTACATCCTCCTAGGGGACCTCAACTTCCACCTGGAGAACAACAACGACAGAAACACCACCGCCCTGCTGGACAACCTCGCCAACCTCGGACTCAAGCAACTGGTGAACACGCCCACCCACTACGCCGGCCACACGCTTGACCCCGTCTTCTCTTCCAGCAAGCACATCTCCTTCAGCCACGCCACCGGACTCCACTGGACCGACCACAGCTGCGTCCACTTCAGCTTCAGAAAGACTGCGACCCACCACCACCCGCAACAGGCTCCCCGCCGGAGCTGGAGCAAGATCACCGCCGAGCAGCTCACCGCCTCCCTCAGCCAGAACACACCCACCAACACAACGGACCCAAACGAAGCAGCCAGCAACCTCGCCAAGTGGCTGACCGCCTGCGCCGACGACCTCGCACCACTAAAAACCCTCCCAGCAGACCCGGAAGCAAGAAAACCCCTTGGTTCACCAACGAACTCAAGGAATCCAAGAAGAACTGCCGCACTCTCGAGAAAGCCTGGCGACTCGACCAGACCACAGACAACAGGACCGCCCTCAAGCACGCCACCCGCAAACACCACCAGATGATCCGTGCCACCAAGAAGTCGGCACTCAAAGAACGACTGGACAACAACGCCCACGACAGCAAGGAACTTTTCAGCATCGTCAAAGAGTTCTCCAACCCCAGCGCCGGAAACAACATCACCCCCTCGCAAGACCTCTGCAACTCACTCGCCGCGTTCTTCCACCGCAAGATCACCGACATACATAACAGCTTCGACGCACAGACCACGCACCCTACCGCCGAACCAACGCCCGCCACCACCACCCTCTGCAACTGGACCCCGATCAGCACCGAAGACACCACCCGCACGATGAACTCCATCCACTCCGGATCACCAACCGACCCCTGCCCACACCACGTCTTCAACAAAGCCGACGCCACCATCGCACCCCATCTCCGGGACATCATCAACTCCTCCTTCCACACCGCCACCTTCCCGGAGAGCTGGAAGCACGCCGAGCTTACCGCCCTCCTGAAGAAACCAACGGCGGACCCCACCGACCTCAAGAACTACCGTCCCATCTCGCTCCTTCCGTTTCCGGCCAAAGTCATCGAGAAGACCGTCAACAGACAGCTTGCCGCCTTCCTCGAGACGAATGGATCCCTCGACCCCTCGCAGTCCGGGTTTCGGGCCAACCACAGCACCGAGACCGCCCTTATCGCAGCCACCGACGACATCAGAACCCTAACCGACAACGGGGAAACAGCAGCCCTCATCCTCTTGGACCTCTCAGCGGCGTTCGACACCGTCTGCCACCGCACCCTAGTGAAGCGCCTCAGCAACATCGGAATCCGAGAGAAAGCACTGGAATGGATCATCTCGTTCCTCGCCGGAAGAACCCAGAGAGTCCGCCTCCCCGTTCAGATCCGAGGCCACCGAAGTCATCTGCGGCGTTCCACAAGGATCTTCACTCAGTCCAACCCTCTTCAACGTCTACATGAGCCCCCTCGCAGCCATCGCACGCCAACACAACCTCAACATCATCTCCTACGCCGACGACACCCAGCTGATCCTCTCCCTCACCAACGACCCCACCACCGCCAGAGCCAACCTACACGACGGGATGAGAGACGTCGCCGACTGGATGAGGAACAGCCGCCTTAAACTGAACTCAGACAAGACGGAAGTCCTCATCCTGGGCTCATCACCCTCCGCCTGGGACGACTCTTGGTGGCCCCCGGCCCTGGGCACCGCGCCCAAGCCAACGGACCACGCACGCAACCTGGGCTTCATCCTGGACTCCTCCCTGTCGATGACCAGACAAGTCAACGCCGTCTCATCTTCGTGCTTCAACACCCTGCGCATGCTCCGCAAGATCTTCAGATGGATCCCCACTGAAACCAGGAAGACCGTCACCCAGGCACTCGTCACCAGCCGACTGGACTATGGGAACACCCTCTACGCCGGAACCACAGCCAAACTTCAAAAAGACTCCAGCGCATCCAGAACGCCTCCGCACGACTCATCCTGGACATCCCCCGGCACAGCCACATCACCGGACACCTGAAAGACCTGCACTGGCTCCCCGTCAGCAAGAGAATCACGTTCAGACTCCTCACCCACGCACACAAGGCCCTCCACGACCTGGGCCCCAAGTACCTCAACGACCGCATGACCTTCTACACGCCCACCCGCCAGCTACGATCAACCAGCCACGCCCTCGCCACCGTACCACGCATCCGCAGAGCCACCGCCGGAGGAAGATCCTTCTCCTACCTGGCAGCCAAGACCTGGAACTCCCTCCCCACTCACCTTCGGCGAACCCAGGACCATCTCTCCTTCAGGAAGCAGCTCAAGACCTGGCTGTTCGAGCAGTAACTTACCCCCTCCCCCAGCGCCTTGAGACCCTCCCGGGTGAGTAGCGCGCTCTATAAATGCCATGATTGATTGATTGATTGATTGATTGATTGATTGATTGAGGTTGAGCGGTAGCGTTCTATCTGCCACCTGAGGTTGTGGATGTCATCCTCGCTGCCAGGCATCGGTCTACAAAGTCCATTTACGCCGGGCGCTGGGATGAATTTGTTGCTTGGTGTAGAGTCCGCAAGGCAGACCCTGCGCAAGCCAAACAGTTGGATGTTTTACTATGTGTTTCGTTTTTGGCCCAACAAGACATTGCAGTGGGCACTATTAAAGGTTACTTTTCTTCCCTTTCGACCTTTTTACTGTTGCCAGACCAGTCGTCCCTGTTTAAATCACCTGTTGTGGTTTATTAATGGTTTACATACTTATTTCCTCCCAAACCGTTTGTGATGCTACAACAGATCTTAACTTGGTGTTGCCATTTCTCATGTGTACTTCCTTTTAGCCAATGCAAAGCTGCTCTTCTGTCGACCGTCTTCCTTGTTGCGTTCACATCCCAGTTTCATGAGTGAGACTCCATCAGTACTCTCGCCCTACACCACCTTTTTGCTGAGCAAGCTAGTGCTGAGGATTCGGGCGACCTTCATACCGAAAGCCAGACCTCCTTTCCATGATATACAATCTATCACTTGTCCAGCGTTCTTTGTCTCCCTCAACCCTCAAAAGAGTAGAAGAGGCTCTACCAGTTGGACCCCAAAAGAGCTTTAAGCTGTTGCATCAATGGTGCCAGGGACTGTCAAGATAAATATCAGCTTTTTGTGGGTGTCTCTGGGGCGAAGAAAGGAAAGGCTGTGCAGAAAAGCAGGTGAATAGTCGTCTGCATGAAGATCTACTACGAATTCGCCAAAAAGCAGTGTCTGGAAGGCAGTAGTTTGGCGCGTAGAGTGCGTGTCCTTGACATCTGTAAGGCCGCTAGGTGCACGTCTGTGCACTCGTCCATTTAGAACTACTGTCTTGTCTTGACACCTAGGTCAGACAGGAAGGGCATTTCACCCATTCGTTCCTCCAAGATTTTCTAATGTGAGCCCACTCCACAGAACCTCCACCTTGGAAAGGTACTGCTTTGGTATCTATTTGAAAGGTGAGGAATCTGTGGTTAGAAGTGTCCGTCAGGAGAACAATTACTTCCCTTCGGTCACGCTCTCTTTACTCTATCTTTCCATAGATTCCTCACTGCCGATCCACCTCCCCGTTTTGTGGAGTGGTCTCTTTTGACCTTCTATAAATAGTCACAAATTGGAGATCTTCACACTAGTACTGACAGTTGTTGATCCAGGGTGTGAAAAGTGTGAAGCATGAAACTGATGTTGGTGCTCAGGGGGGCACTTATGCTGCTCTGATCTGGCCCTTTTCTGGCGGAACGAGGCCTATGCGGAGCCGCCTGGTGCCACCTAGCTGCACGAAGGAGCACTGGTATGAAACGTTCCTGGATCCAATGTGGAGCATGGGGAATATTGTAAAAGTGAGGAATGTGTGGTTAGATAGTTATGTACCAGAAACAGTATTACCAAAGGTAAGGAACTTGCTCTATTCTTCTACCCTCCATTAATAAATATGGACTGGAATTCTCAGGCCGAATTTTTTTTTTAAATTAACTCCGTAGTTGATTAATACACAAGTTAAGAAACATAAAACCTAAGAGAATGAGTTTGCAATGATCCAGAAAAAAACCTCCCACTGATGAGAATCTATTGGCTTTAAAAGAACAGAGGAAACAATTTAAAAAGTACATTCTGGACTCTTAAAAAAATACTACTTCAGTGCAAAATATAGGTTGCAGCTGAATCCACAAAGGAATTTTTCACAACACTGAATTATACCTGACCGTATATCGCAACCCAGAAGTCCTCCGCTATTTGAGAAATGGTGCAATGCATCCCATGCATATCATATGCCAATGTAACCCCAAGCAATCTGAAGGACTAGTTGAACTAACAAGGGAGAAGATGGGGCCTAACACCCAGAGCTGGCAACTTTGGAACTGGAGAACCAGGTTAGAATTCCCGCTTTGGAGCAACATCCTGTGATTCTGGGCAAATCATTTAATTTTCCTGTGCCTAAAAACTACAAAACAATATGACCTTTTCTAATGGAACCTGGTGCTCATATAAAAAGCTGTAATGCCTTTGGGCCAGGTTTGCACTATGTACAACTGCAAAACAAAAACATACGGTCCATGCTGCAAGACCATATGGTAAACCAGATCAGTTTAACCTTCGAGAAGAAGAAATACAAAAAAGTCTAAGGCTCATGAATTCCACTACCTGCCCAGGTGACGACGACTCCTCATCCAAAGCAATGATGAGGATGAAGTTGTCCTACCAGTAGCTGGGTTTATAAACCGCTCATCCCAATCGTGCAAAACCACCAGCTCATCTCTTAAAATTCCTTTTTTGCTAAATGTTCTGTCTCCATTCAGCTTCGGTGGCATTTCGAAAATTACAGATTGCTGGGAGATCCACAATTTAGCTAGCATACAGTAGCTGTCCAGACTGTTTTATTGAACATTATAATCATGAGGAGCCCATACTGATGTTGCTGAATCTACTTTTAGCTTTTGTAACCCTTACCACCTTCCTTTGGTGGCAGCAGTTATGGGGACTGCAGATAGTCTGTAGGAGGCTGGCTTAGTATATGGTGCGCACTTATTTAAGTGCGGCACCCTGCACTAATCCAGACAACCCTTATGGTGATTTTAGTGGTCTTAGACAACCTTAGAAAGCTCTCTAAGTGGTAGCTGTGGAGAGCAGCCTTCAAGCTTAGCCCAGAAGGAGTGTGAAGCATATAGTTTAGGTTTAGTGAAAAAGAACCACATAGTGTTGTTATGAAAATATGTATTTATTATAAACACTCACTAACACATTGCAATATCTCCTCCCCGGAGAAATAACCACAATACACACAATACTTCAGTAATAAAACAGGTAAGTAGCACAAATACACAGTGGTCTCCAGGGGGAGACCAAACCATATACTAATAAAGTAGAATGCGAACCACGACCTAAGTCGAGACTGGACCCAGAAGACTTAGAAGAGCCGGGGACCCAAGGAACCACCCAAGGTAAGTACCCAGGAACCGCACAGAGGCCGTGTGCAGAGTGGAAACACGACTGCGTACTCCATACAAGTCAATGGGGAAGTCGCGGTTGCAGTTTTCAAGGAGGACCCTTCCCAGAGTACCCTGAAGAAACCCCGTGGAAGATGGAAGGTTGAAGAGTCAACCCACCCGTGAATACCCCGGGAACCAGGATACCTACACCATGGAAGCCGGGTGCATATGTACGAAGTGACGTCAGAAATCGCTATAGACCACAATGGAGGACTTCAGTAAAGATGCCGCTGGTGAAAAAGGTGAGAGTCCGGTGGAATCCAAGGGTGGATTCAGGATGAGAGGTACCTGCAAGCAGAGGGGAAAGAGTCTATGCCACTCAGGAGTGACCCAGAGGCACGGAAGACAAATTCCCACCGATGTCAGAAGATGCAGGAGAGTTGACGGTGACCTTTGCGCTGTAGCTCTGCGGACCAGGCGATGCTGTGGAAGACCAGGAGCTGTTCACGAGCTGTCCCACGTTGGATGTCAAGAGCCATGGGGTTGGTGTCCGCCAGGAACACCATTAAGCCTTGGCAGCGGCAACAAACGTGGCAGACGATAAAGGTGCAGTTTCTGGACCAGCTAGGTCCAAAGGACTCCCCATGTGCAGGTAAGTCAGAGTAGGCGCCGAGCAAGCAGGGGAGCCCACGGAAGACAAAGAAGACCCTCAAGAGGACCCACAGGCCAGAGGCACAGGAGTCGCAAGAGGACCTCGAGCAGCTCACCAATGATGCAGGCTCACGGTGCAGAGGATGCGGTGAGGAGGAAGATCTTGGTAGCAAGAGATGCTGGAGGCTGGAGCTTCTTTGGGCCCGAAGATCTCTGGAGAAGAGAGTTAAGCCATGGCAACGGCAAGTCAACTAGGTGCACAGGGGTACTGCTACAGCGGATCAGACGAGAGATACTGACTTCAAAAACTTGCTGAGAAGACAGTGCAGGCCTCGAAAGAGTTGCAAAACCTCCACTTGTGTTGCTGAGGCTTTGGGAGTCCGTGGGACTTCAGGAGCAGCAGACCGGTCAGCTTAGTTGTGGTGCCTGCAGATGCAGGGGAGTGACTCCTTCACTCCAATGGAGATCCCTTCGCGTGTCTTTGGTGCCCACAGGCCTGGAGAAGAACCTGTATGGAGCACAGGCACAGACGACGCAGAAGACTGGCAGGACGACGAGACCAGGAGCAGCAGGAGTCTTCCAGATGCAAGCTCGGTTCCCAAAGCGAAGTTCAAAGTGCCCAGACGGTTTGAAGCTGAAGTGGTTTCGGATCTGAATCTTGTCCCATGACGAATCTGAAGAGCCACCCACAGATAAGCCCTTAAGTACCCTAAGGAAAGGGTTGGGACGATTCAGGGGTCCCTCCAGAGGAGGGGCTGGACAGTGGGGAGGACACTCATGTACTTTGTCCAGTTTTGCGCCAGAGCGGGAGCCAACGGTGCCCTGAACTGGTTCCGACTGGAGTATGCAAGGAGGGCATCAACTGTGCCCTTCAAATCAGTCTAGTGGTGCTAGCAAGCGCCCCCACCCTGTCCCAATACACTGAGTCCTGTCTGGGAGGTGGTCACACCTCCCTGTGACAGGAAACCTATTGTCCTACCTTTCCCTGCTTGAGCTTGGATCAGCAGCAGGAGGGTAGAATCGGATCTGTGGTTGGCAGCAGTGATAGCTTGCTGTCAGACTCGGGAAGACTGGTACTGGGAGCACAGAGGGCTTGCCGGAGGAGCCCCGCAGTGCATGGAATCATACCTCAACACCGCTTACGGTGTTGAGGTATGATTCTAACATGTTTGATACCAAACATGCCAGGGTTCGTTACAGCCAGTTTAGAGTTAGCCATTGCGCAATGACGCATGGCCACTCTATGTATCGCATTGGCTGACGTATTTACGTGCTCGTGCACGGGCACCCTCACACTTCTAACCAAGCACCGTGACTTCAGGATTGAAAGGCCTGCCTTAGGGCTGACTTATAGGTTTTAAGTGTAGTGACCGCCAATGTAACGAAACTTATATCCATTGTAAGTGGTGCTAGCACCAGCTTACACAGGTTGCAATAGAAGGCCTGTAGTAACAATTTGAGTGGTCTCCCATGGGTGGCATAATACATGCTTCACCCCATTGGAGACCCCTGCTGTACCTATGCATATGGTACCTTAGTACCATATACTACGGACTTACAAGGGTACACCAGTAGCCAATCTGGGGATTACCTAAGTACTCACCATGTTC
This sequence comes from Calotriton arnoldi, assembly GCA_963921515.1. Classification (NCBI taxonomy): domain Eukaryota; kingdom Metazoa; phylum Chordata; class Amphibia; order Caudata; family Salamandridae; genus Calotriton; species Calotriton arnoldi. Next base: position 1,112,519 of record CAWUFW010002007.1, read on the forward strand.
CAATTTAGGGAGGAAGCACAGAGACTGGTGTCCTGATTAGCGGGGTCCCAGTCAGACTAGTCAGAAAATAGAATGACACCAGCAAAAAGTGGGGGTAACCATGAAAGTAGATCCTACTTTCCTACATAGTCTGTTATTGTTTCTGTTATCATGAGGAGCAGAACCCAGTTTAGGCAAAGTCTCTTAAACTCCTATTCCAGTCATATTTACCCACCTAGTAGAATGCACCGCACTGAAGACAGTCAAGAAGGGTGACCAGAGTTTAGTGATGACTAAGGAGACCATTCTCTTTATTTTCTAATTTATTGATGATTTAGGAGACTATTCTTTTTAAATGATCCAGACATTTGGACTGCACGCCCCATAGAGGACTGTGATGTGAAGGAGGACACATCTGACTCACTGGCTATCTGACCCTCGTGCCTCTGTGAGCCAGAGCTATTGGGACCCAGGAGTTGATGCATTAAAGTGAAGATTATGAATACACACAATGAAGGGGGGGGGGGTACAATGGGTATTTAGGGGCAATGCCTGTTGATTCCCAGATTATGAATGTCCACTGGCTGTGGAGGAGCTCGCATTGCCAGGTGATGCGACCCAGGGGAGGGTTCAATGGGGATTCAGGAGCAATGCCTGGTGATTTCCAGAAGGAGCTCGCATTGCCAGGTGATGTGACCCAGGGGAGGGTTCAATGGGGATTCAGGAGCAATGCCTGGTGATACCTAGAAGGAGCTCGCATTGCCAGGTGATGCGACGAAGGGGAGGGGTGCAGTGAGGATTCAGGAGCAATGCCTGGTGATTTCCAGAAGGAGCTCGCATTGCCTGGTGATGTGACGAAGGGGAGGGGTGCAGTGGGGATTCGGGAGCAATGCCTGGTGATTTCCAGAAGGAGCTCACATTGCCAGGTGATGCGACGAAGGGGAGGGGTGCAGTGGGGATTCAGGAGCAATGCCTGGTGATACCCAGAAGGAGCTCGCATTGCCAGGTGATGCGACGAAGGGGAGGGGTGCAGTGGGGATTCAGGAGCAATGCCTGGTGATTTCCAGAAGGAGCTCGCATTGCCACGTGATGCGACGAAGGGGAGGGGGGCAGTGGGGATTCAGGAGCAATGCCGGGTGAGTCCCAAGATTATGAATGTCCACTGGGTGTGGAGGAGCTCACATTGCCAGATGATGCGACGAAGGGGAGGGTTCAATGGGGATTCAGGAGCAATGCCTGGTGATTTCCAGAAGGAGCTCGCATTGCCACGTGATGCGACGAAGGGGAGGGGGGCAGTGGGGATTCAGGAGCAATGCCTGATGATTTCCAGAAGGAGCTCGCATTGCCAGGTGATGCGACGAAGGGGAGGGGTGCAGTGGGGATTCAGGAGCAATGCCTGGTGATACCCAGAAGGAGCTCGCATTGCCAGGTGATGCGACGAAGGGGAGGGGTGCAGAGGGGATTCAGGGGCAATGCCTGGTGAGTCCCAAGACTATGAATGTCCACTGGGTGTGGAGGAGCTCACATTGCCAGATGATGCGACGAAGGGGAGACCATTCCTGGGCGAAGCAATGACCCTTGGATAAACTGCTTTCTCTTATGGAGTGATTGGAAGGAATGCATTGGACAGTCCATCTCATTAGGTAATAGTTTTTTTTCCCTTCTGCAGGAAGTACATCCAGGTCTGTGTACAGAACCTTTCAGAGATCCGCTTCATCCTGTCCGACAGTGCCCTACGAGAGAACTGTGACTGTGCTACATTGCAGTTCGTCCCTCTGAACCCCAGCTCTGAGCAGGTAAGCATTCTCCGATTTGTGCACTCCTTATTCTAATGAGTACCCATTTCCCCTCCTCTCTGCCAGTGACCAGGTAGTGCTGTGATTCTGAATTTGTTGCTGTAAAGGAGCCTGTGAAAATCATATCTTAAGGTGTGCCACATCCCTCAACCCTGAATTTCTAAATCTGTCTTTCACGACCGAACTTCTTCCCACTCCGATGGGGAAGCACTGTTCATTTTCATTTGGATGAATCCAAAGGGATTGGGCGGTATAGCAACTGTTAACTATGAAGCGGTCTACACCTGCACAGGCTTAGTAAAATCTAAACAATCTATAGTCCAATCGATTATACATTTTATTACATAAAGCATGTCCATACTTTTGCAGGGTAATACGCAATGTATAATGTCTCTAGACCACGTTTCTCTGCAAAATTTAATTTAATTTTCTATTTATATTGTTTTTCCTTCTCTCCAGTATGCCATTTCTATAGCATGCACCTTCTAGATTTTGGGACGAGCAAGTTACTTATTTGTTCTAGTTTTTTTTCATGGTTTTAGTTCATTTTCCGCTGCACCGGTAAATTCAGTGGAATGCAGTTTGTGATTTTTTGCATGCACTAAACTGTACAATGAACGGTCTTTCAACAGTCACTGTATTGCGCCAGCCTGGCTACCTTTAACTGACAATGCGGTGTTCCCCCTCAGTGAGACTAGCTACTTTCTTCCCATCTTTATTTTTACCTGCTGTGGGAACATTTTATACAAATTCATCTTTTCATTAATTTAAACCTTTCAAAATGTAATTTTAGTGTCTAATTGGCAACTACGTTTAAATAATAGGTGTTGCCTATAGATACACCTTTCAAACAATTTAAAGAGAATTTTCTCTCTGTGAAGTGTTCGCTGTTCCTGCACATAGCAGAGATATTCACGGTTTACGTACTCCGTGATAACACCAATGATGAATTCTCATTACAAGTAACTGTTCCTTCTCACAGGAAGGCATCCTTAAAGAACATGGCTTCCATCCTATTGTCCCAGGATAACCTTGAATATCTTGTTTCTTTGCAGCAGATCCATAGTCAGCAGTCAATCTTTTTTCTGTGGGAGCTGCTCTGGACAGCTGAACTCCCTCCTACTCTTCCGTGCCATTTCTCTGTTGGATTCCGCCCTGTGTTTGCAGATGAGCCCAGTGTTTCCATGGAGACATACAGCTACAACTTCCAAGTGGAGCATTTCTTTGTAAGTACAAATGTCCTTTTAAAAATGTATACGTCGAACACACTTTTGTGGTTATTTCAGGGCAGGCCCTCGGGTATTCATGGCATCTGTGGGCAAACCTCTTTAGCTTCTATTATTCATGAGCTGGTTTCATTCCCTTCTGGTTTTCTAATCCACCTAAGGATGACATGATTTATCTGCATAAGCGTGTTAATGGTTCCCAGAATGTCTTTATGCGATGGTTCACAATGTCTCTCACTAGAGGTCTGGGCAAGAGGAAAACAGGCACACGGAACACGTTTCTCTGGTCTGGGTTCTCCTTAATCCCTTGCACCACATGTACATTATATAGACTTCCCTTAACAATCCTGAACTGATAACTAACCCTCTGCAACCAACGTTGATTGCCCTGAGGTCCCCACAGTTCCCGAATAATCCATCCTCTGCTCTTCATTTCATTTCCAGGAATATAGGATTTGGTCTAAAATGGACGATGGGGACTGGAGGTTGTTTATTGATAAATTCGATTCTTCATCTTCCAAGAGACTTGGGCGCTCACTAAAGTATATAGGCAGGGCTCCTTAACACACAGCATTGAAGCAGTGCCATAGGTAGCGGGTAGGCCATCAAGGGGGGCTTATGATTTGGTCTAAAATATCGCTTGAGTGCACCATTAATAAATAAGCAATCACTCTTGTGATTTGTTAGTTCTTAGCTTGAAACCTAAGTCGGGGACCCCTTATTTGTTGATTAATATTTATAATAGGTCGACCTCTTTTTCCAAACCCTCCCAGTCTCTTAGAACTTAGAACTTTGAACGCATTTTATTTATTTTGGCCCTAGCCACAATGTGATTATCGCAGGAGATTTTAATGCAGCTTTTGAGCCGTGTACCCCCTTTTTGGAACTGGTCAAGGATGAGGATGAATGTGGTAGGATACCTGGCCTTTGCATCTATAGGAAATTGCCTAAAATGAGTTCTACTGCCCTTCACATGATTGATATAATGGTCTCTTTTGGTCTGAGGCCATGCAATGATCGTTTTGCATCAGATTTTGAAGCAAAGCCTCCATTCATGAGGGGCACTTGCAAAAGCCATATTGATTTTATCCTTTTGGATGTTCAGGCATGGCATGAAATGAAAGATACGACAGTACTTGACGGCCATGATAGCAATCATTTTCCTATCGCACTAGTCTGGGACAAGTCACCGATAAGGAAGAGGGAGAGTCTTTCCCCACCTGCACTACATAGTTCTGTGGTGATCAGCAATAACAAACGCAAATTGAAACGGGAGGCCCTCTCCAGATCAAAAGAGGTCATATCCGAAATCTATAGGTTTATATTAGACGAATTGCACATTTTTGAGTGTCAATCCCTGTCCCCTACCCAGATTATGATATTACATGAAAATCTTTTTCTAAAAACTGGCACCTTGTTTGCAAAGAACAGTAAAACTGGAAGGAGACCACGGAGAGCAAGAGTGAACGAGTGGTTCAACGTATCACTCAAAATTGCTAACAAGGCCTTGGTAAAAGCCCTAAAGAGACGCAGGGATACAAGGAGCCGCCCTCGAATGGATCCAATCCTTCCTCTCCGGCAGAACCCAGAGGATTCGACTCCCCACCCCCTTCCTCTCCGAACCCACGGAAATCAACTGCGGAGTACCCCAGGGATCATCACTCAGCCCCACGCTCTTCAACATCTACATGGCCCCCCTCGCTGCCATCGTCAGACAGCATGGGCTCAGCATCGTATCCTACGCCGATGACACCCAGCTCATCCTCTCACTCACGAAGAATCCCGAAGACACCAGACTCTGCTTCCAGGAAGGAATGAAGAACGTGGCAGCCTGGATGAAAGACAGCTGTCTGAAGCTCAACTCAGAGAAGACCGAGGTCCTGATCCTCGGACCCTGCACCTCCGCATGGGACAACACCTGGTGGCCCTCCGCCCTCGGGAGCCCACCCACCCCTACAGACCACGCGCAGAACCTCGGCATCATCCTTAACTCCTCCCTCTCCATGAACCGCCAGATCAACGCCGTCGCCTCCACTAGTTTCAACTGCCTTCGCATCCTCCGTAAGACCTTCAAATGGATCCCCCCCCGACTGCAGAAGGACCGTCACCCACGCACTCATAACCAGCAGGCTGGACTACGGCAACGCTCTCTATGCCGGAATCAACAGAACCCTTCTACACAAACTCCAAACCATCCAGAACGCCGCAGCCAGACTCGTCCTCGGGACACCGCGCCACGAACACATGACCCAACACCTACGAGGCCTCCACTGGCTCCCCGTGGAGAAGAGGGTCACTTTCAAACTCCTCACCCACGCCTACAAATCCCTCAACAACATCGGTCCCAAATACCTCAACGAGAAAGTATCCTTCCACGTACCCAAGAGGAACCTCCGCTCCGCCGACCTCGCCCTGGCAGAGATCCCCCACATCCGCAGAAACAGATCCGGCGGGAGAGCTTTCTCCTACATTGCAGCCAAGACCTGGAACGAGCTCCCGGTGAACATCAGACGTTCCCCGACCCTGCACACGTTCAGGAAGGACCTCAAGGCCTGGCTCTTCGACTGATCCGGAGTCGCTTCCCTCCTCCCCCCTCCCCCGCGCCTTGAGACCCTCACGGGTGAGTGGCGCGCTTTATTAACCCCCTGATTGATTGAATCAAAGAACACTAATTATTGAAACTAGAAAGGAGTACACTAGGGCTATTAAAGTCAGCAAGGCCCAATGGGAGGCTGGTATATGGGACAACTTGTTAGAAGCGGTTGTGCTCAGAGACAATAAGCGGTTTTGGCATCTGGTTACACATAATGGCCGTAGAGACCCAACTCGCCCAGATTGCCACATTACCCCAAAAATGTGGGTGAACCTCTGCTCGATACTTTATGGGGAGGCAAAATTAGGTGATGGGTCATCCGAGACCTTGCAAGCCTGCACTATAGATTCTGCTGGAGAGGAGGTCAAGCCATTTACTCTAAAAGAAACCTCAGGTGCAATCCAGACCCAGAAATCTAGCAAAGCCCCTGGTTTGGACAGAATCTCCGCAGATTTATTTCATAGTGAATTTCAGATTTGGGGTCCTTATATAAACTACCTGTCTAATGCATTGTTGGCTGAAGCCCCGACCTCGAGTTCCTGGAAAGGAGCGGAAATAATTCCCATTTATAAAAAGGGAGACCAATCTACACCTGGAAATTACAGACCCATAAGTCTGATAGTATGCAAATTGCATCCAGACTATGGGACTGCAAATTGCATCCAGACTATGGGACTGCAAGTTGCATCCAGACTATGGGACTGCAAGTTGCATCCAGACTATGGGACTGCATTGCCCAAGTGTTATCCCACTTACAGGCAGGATTCAGATCCAACACTAGTACAATTGATCAGATTGTGAGAATTCTGTCTACTAAGTGAAAGTTAGTAGACATTGATTGGGGGCTGTTGTATGTCGCCTTTGTGGATCTTCGAGCTGCGTTCGATCTTGTCCCGAGTTCAAAACTTGGGAGGTTTTGCATAAAATCAGGGTCCGTGGGGACTATTGTCCCTAATACAGGCTTTATATATGGATAATTTTGCAAGGGCTAGGTGGGGTCCAACAGGGGAACTGACCGAAGATATTCCCCTCAAGGAAGGAGAAAGACCAGGATTCATTTTGGCCCCCCACTCTTTCTTTTATATATAAATGGCTGCATTCCCCATCTTTTACACTGTAAAAATGATTTCCCAAGGGTGAAGGATTATAAAATACTGTCTTCTTTTTGAAGATGACACTCTGTTATTATCGAAGACTCTCCGTGGTCTATCCATCCTCTTGGACAAATGTAATACTTTCTGTTCAGAACATTGCTTGGAAATTAACAGTAACAAAACTAAGTACACGGTCTTTGGTGCCCGGAGGAAATCAACCCAGAGTAAGGTATCCTTTGTGTGGGGGTCGGGGGGGGGGTCGGCATTGGGTAGGGTATATGAGTTTGACTATTTGGGCGCAAGATTGGAAGATTCCCACAGATGGGAAGCCCAGATAGAGAACAGTGTTATGACTCTTAAACAAAGAGCAGGGTCTATCATAAGATTGGCTAATAGGTCGTCTGCTTTTGCCTTGCGCCCCCATCCCCCCCTCACCCAGAGATGTACAAGACTCAAGCCTGTGGGGGAGCCATGAATGGGGCAGACTTATGGGGGAACTGTAACCTTGGTACCCTTGATAAAGCTGACAATGCCTTTATAAAGAACTTCTTGAGACTCCATACCAGTGCGCCTACACTCCCAATTAGACTCGACTTAAACTTAAGATCAATTTCTGACAGTGCTACACTGACACCTGTCCAAAATTGGATATGGCTCTGGACTAACAAGGATTTAGGACCCTACAGGGATTGTTTTAGGATCATATTAGATGATCACCAAGTTGGGAAGATTCCCTGGCTTGTACATAAAAGAACATGGCTATTTAAGTTGGGCCTGGAAGGTTTTTGGCTGAGGCCTTCTGCATTACCCCAAGGTGCTCGGGGCAAGCTGAAAACGTCTTTTTGGAACTTTGTTCTAGCAGCCAAACTTTCCGTTGCATCCCCTGGTGCCCTGGTAGACTCCTTCTGGATGTTTAAGTGTGTACCTGTGTATGCGCAATACTTAAATATGGTTAGTAACCCTGCTGCACGTGCACTTTATGTCGGATTTAGATTGGGTATTTTACCATTGGCCACATTTACTTGTTCCTGGACGAAAAAGGGAGACATTTAAAATCTGTGCCCGATGGGTTGTCGGGTAGCTGAGAATATTGAACATGTGTAATTTTTCTGCAAGGCCTATGCTAAACAACGATCACGCTGGATTATTCCTCTTTGCGATCTCCTCAGTTTTAGGGATTGACACATTTCCCTTGGAGTATGTAAAACCAATACCAGACACTGTGTTATGTATTCAGTCGTGAGATATTTGTCAGCAATATGGTATATTAGGATGAATATATTGCCAAAATAGTAAGATTATTTTTTTACACACTTATCGCTCTGTGTAGCTATGTATTCAGCATAGGCTTTGAATCTCACTTACATTTCCTCGTAGGATTTTACTTGACGTCTTTGTAAACCTTTTTAGCTTCAAGGTGCTCTTTTTGTAATTAAACTCATCAATTTTTAGCTTAACTTTATGAATTTTAAAACATGATGAGATTTGTATTGGTGGACTACAATTGTCAGAGTCTGTATTTCCTCAAATGAATTTGTGTATTTTATTATATTTCTTCTTTTAAATCTTTTTTACATTGTAACTTTTATGGTTCTATGTAACCGAAATAAAGGACTCTCACTCACTATATATACTATCACTTGCCTGGGAAAGAGAGAAACCGCATATCCAACAATGCACTTCTTCCTAGTCTCCGACTTCCTTTTCGACTTCTCTTAAATGTTCCTCCTGTCCCAGGCTCGCTCCCTCTGCCTCCTGATGCTCATTTCTGATTGTCCCATGATTCTTGTGCTTGACATTGACTGAGACAAAATTAGGATTTCCTCCAACTATAGTTCTTTTGTAAAGTTAGCCCACATCTCCTCTGTTACCGTGTTTTTGTTGTAAGCTCTGTTTATACCTCCATAAGTTCATCTGACCACTGTTGGTTCTCCACATTCGAGACTTTGCAAATGGTCCCTTAGTGTCTGCCACACTGACAACACTACCCCTGTTGCTGGCATTGAACTAGCTGCATTTGACAGTCGTGTGTTGGAAGATTGGTGTCTCTGTGTCTGCACACATGCTAATAGAGAAAGGGCCAAGTTCGCCTGGCAATCGTGTAGGAATCTGGCTCTGTATATATCATACCAAGGTAAGGTATAGTGTGCACAGGGTCCAGGGAGTACCCAGAGGTATAGCAGTGGCTAAATTAGGTAAGTACTAACAGCCCTCTTTGTGATAGTGTGGGTGAGCAGTTAGGCTTATCCAGAGGGTGTGTAAAGCATTTATTGTATTCACTCAATCAAGACTGAAGGCACACACTCCGAGACAGAATCCATACCAATTAGGTAAGTATAAAAAAAGGTATACTTGTATTTTATTTCTTGAACTAAGCACGACTTGGTACAGGTAGGTAAAATATACTTTCAATTGTAAACCTTTACACAGAAATGCAATTGAGGATGGATTTGCAGTTGTTACAGGTTTGTATCACTTTAAAATGCAGTTTGAATTACACAGTAATTACTTTCAGAATACTTTTTAGTTACTTTTGGATTACTTTGAGTACTGAGGGTGGTATGCCTAGATACCACACCTTAGGGTCTCACAATACACGTTAAGTAAGACTTTTTATTCTTTGCAGTTTAGTTCTCTTTTCTCCATACAAACATCAGTTCTCTTAACATGGGTTCCTACGGCAGAAAGTGTTACCGGATTCTCAGGTAAGTACACAACTTAAGAGTGGGAGTTTTGGGGGTTAGGACCAAGGTTCCCCCAGGTCTAGATGGGCACTCGAATTGCACCACCAGTGGCACTGGGGCAGCCGGGTGCAGAGTGCAGGGGCCATGTTAGCCAATGGGGCTAAGGGGGCCTTCGGTTAGGGACTGCTGACGAGCAGGCCACTCGGGTTTGGGAGCAAAGCTCCTGGGGTTAAGGTTAACACTGCAGGGGCCAACTACCAGCACAGGAGCTGCACCACCAGCGGCACTGGGGCGGCCAGGTGCGGGGTGCCAGAAAGACGTTGTGGACCCTGTGCTTTTCAATGGAGACCTTCGGTTCAGCAAAGTTGCTGCAGGCTTGGGCAGGGAGACTTCCTGAAGGTGACCGACTGGAGAAGTAGGTTGGGATCTTGGGGAATGTCTGGACTCCGTTGGTTGGGCCATCCAAAGCTGTGAGGCGTAAGGTGCAGGGGTGTCTTCTGGCGTGGGGTTTCTTAGCAGCTCCGGTCACGGTTGGGAAGGGACCCTTCAGGTTGAGGCTGCAGATGCCGTCTTGAAGCTTGAGGGAGGTCGGGATCACCAGATCCCAGGTCGGGATCGCTTGGGAGACCTCCTCGTGGTGTTGGGCGACTCGAACTCGGGCCGTGGGCGTTTGGTGCAGAGTGGTGCACAATTGCTGAGTCACCGGAATCCGGATTCTGGTCTTGGAGTCTTTGTCCGGTGCTCACAGGAGACAGAGTCTGTAAGGTGAGGGCAGGGCAGGTCCTCCGGGCTCTGGGAGGCTGCTGGCTGCTGGACACACCTGTTGCTTCGCTGTAGGCAGGTCGGAGTCGGGACAGGCCAGTAGGGCTGGGGCCAAAGCAGTAGGTGTCCTCTTCTTCCTGGGTTAGCACAGCTCTTCGGTCCTTCTTCTTTATCCAGTATTGGGGTATCGTTCATAGATTCACATGCCTGAATCATTCCCCGTTGTCGAGATGGGAGTCCCACGGCAACATAATCAAGCAGTATTTAAATAATGCCATAGGCTATAATGGCCCTGAGCCATGTTTTACATAGCCTATCTATGTCCTTTAAAAAAAAAAAAGGACTAAATGTTAAATGCAGCCAATCAGCTGCTAGCAACCTCTAGAACTCTCCTAGCAGACGCAGTTTCCCTCAGATTTTCACCGTACATCGTGTGTGAAGGGAGTCTTCATGAGTTCTACTCAGTTTCTTTCTGGAATTTTCATGAAGAGTGATCGTTTCAACATGTCAGATAAGAAAGGCCTCTTTCGCCCATGTAAGACCTGTGGCAGGAAGAGAGTCCATGTGGATGATCCACATAAAGACTGTGTTTATTGCCTCCACTCATCTCATGAGGTAAGGCAATGCAAGATCTGTCGGACCTTTTCTTCTAAAACTCTGAGGGATAGAGAGGGGAGGCTGCTTTTGTGGCTCCAATCCACCAAGCAACAAAAGTCTTCTAAAGAGGACAGTGATGGCTCATCCAGACCACACAAAAGATCCAGGTCTCACGATGATACCCCTGGTGAGGGCAGGAAACACCTCAAACCCTCCCAGGAGAGCAAAGGCCATAGAAAGGAGAAGCACCTTAAAGTCTCCTCAGAGCCTACAACATTCGTCCCCACCTCTCCTGTGAGAAAGGAGAAGGAACGTCCTAGAGCCTCATCCACAGACTCTACAAGGAAAAAAGACAAAAAATCGTCAACGACAACAAGTACCAGAGTCACCTCGTCAACTCCGTCGACGGTAGGAACGACAACGACGGGGGACATTTCAGGACACATACCGTCAATGAGAATATCATCGTCGACATCTATCCCGTCGACGTCAGTCTCATCGACTAAGACTTAGATGATGAAGAGGGCGCCGTCAACAAGCGCCCCGTGGGCGAGCATCCCGTCGATGTGCATCTCGTCAGCAACCCTGTCGTTGAAGAGCCTACCAACGACACAGTCGACAATGACACCGTCTACAATGACGCCGTCGACAATGACATAGTCGACGACAGCACCGTCGCCAATGAATATTCCCTCTTCAGGCTTGTTGTTCTCGTCAACGACACTGTCGACGATGGTCAATATTACCAGAGTAACAAAGACCTTTCTCCACTCGGATGTTTCATCCTTCGCAAAGATCTCCCCGTTGCCTCCCTCGCACTTATGGGACTTTCTACAGTCAGAAGACTATGATGAGGAGGAGGATGACGATGGGGTATATGGGATGGCACATAGCCCGTCCGAGTTGCATGTGAAATGCCAGGACGAAGAGGACGATTATGAGGACGAGCAACAACGGCAGTATTACCAGCCATATCTGGTTCCTCCAAGCCATTTTCAGCCTTATGGCTATGCCCCTGAGCCTCGTCCTAGGGAAATGGCGCATTTACCACCGTCTTTAATCCAAGACCTTCAAGCCATGTTGTTGGACTATCGGCAGAGATTTCCTCCCCAGGATGTCCAGATTGAGCCACCGCCACATCAGCCACAGCTCCCAGCAACGCCAGCCTTACCCTGACCAATAACACCTACGGTACCGTGCCCTCCAACACAGGCGCCTGATGCAGAAAACTCCTCTTCTTCAGAAGATGAGAGATAAGGAGAGATTCTGGAACCACATCCACCGGCGAATCCCTGGGATGACTATATCATCCCAACACCCTCTCCTCCGGCACATCACCCAGCGGACTCACCTCCAGAAGACATCGGGGGGGGGGCAGGGGGGAGGAGTTCCACAACTTGATGGAGAGAGTGTCCAACAGGTCCCCATGGCTGTTAAACATACAGATTGCTTTCTGTATGATTTTAAGGAGGAAGCCAGGAAATCTATTCGTACGATCCCTAGAATAGATTATATCTGGCAGGAGGGAGTAAAAATAATGAAAATGCCGACCACAATAACACCAGTGGTCCCTCGAATAGACAAGAAGTACAGGGCTCCTGAAGATTCACTTTCTTGCCTGGCGGTTCACACTAAACCGGATTCCGTCATTTCGCAGGCAGCGCAGAGGAGATCGAAAAATCCAGCTACCCCAATTTTGACTCCTCCGGACAAGGAGGGACGCAAATTGGACATCATGGGTAAGCGTTTTTCAACCATGGCTGCTGTTACCATTTGAGCAGCCAACGCTCTGGCTATCATCGGCCGTTGCGACCGATAGATGTGGTCAGATATGGCAGTCTTATTGGACCTCATCCCTGAAGATAGGAAACAAGAGGTGAGGAAGATCCTTATAGAGGGTGAAAGAGCAGCCTCGGAGACCATTGACTGTGCTATGGATATAGCTAATACAGGTTTCCGACAACTGGCAAGCTCAGCAGTGTTGAGACGCCAGGGGTGATTGAAGGCCACCACCTTCAGGCCGAAAGTTTAAACAAAAATCTTGGACATGGCGTTCGATGGAGATTCTTTATTCGGCAAGCATATTGATGATGCGCTGCTCTCCATAAAAACGGACACTGACGCAGCAAAATCGTTAACCGAAAAATGCCTTTCAGGAGAGCGAAAGGACGCGGGTTTCCCTGCATACAGAGGAGGTTTTCAGAGGCAACAGCAATAGCAGCCCTATCAGGCTCAATACAGGCAGACTTATCAACCCTCCACCTACCGTCAATCTGCAACAGCTGGTTTCTCCCGTCAAGGGGCCTGCAAGAGAACACCGTCCCAGGGGCGGGACAACGGAAGAAAGCAATGAGCAACGCGGGGTACCAGCTTCCACCCCCCCCTCCATCCCTCCTGTGGGTGCGAAGATTTGCAATTTCCACCAGCAATGAGAGAGCATAATATCAGACCAATGGGTGTTGGATCGAATTGCCTTTGGTCATACTCTGGAGTTCACAAGCAAACCTCCAACTACTCCACCCAAGGGAGCCCCTCCCCCTCATCTTCACTTATTGCACAAGGAAGTAAAGATCATGCTCTCAAAAGGTGCAGTTGAGGAAGTTCCACCTCTACAAAGGGGTCAGGGTTTCTACTCCTGTTTTTTCTTAATAATAAAGAAATCTGGGGAATAGAGACCAATACTGGATCTCAGAAGCCTTAACAAGTACCTGAAAAACAAACTTTCAGGATGGTAACCTTAGCCGAGATCCTGCGTCGCCTCAAAAAAGGAGACTTTAAGACCTCACTCGATCTAGAAGACGCATACTTTCACATCCTCGTCCATCGGAAACACCGAAAATTCCTCAGGTTTACAGTAGCTGGTACCCACTACCAATTCAAGGTTCTCCCTTTCGGCCTCAAGTCAGCACCCAGAATATTTACAGAATGCCTCGCACCAGTGGCCGCGGCCCTATGTTCTCAAGGTCACCAAGTATTCCCCTACTTGGACGATTGGCTACTGAAGGCACCAACAGCAGATCACGCGGCCAGAACCACGGATGCTTGTCTCGAGCTATTAAAGAGACTAGGGCTGACATTGAACATCAAAAGTCTTTATTTCTTCCAGTCAAATGACACCATTTCTGGGAGCCAGGTTGGACACGATCCAATGCAAGGCCTTCCTATTGAACGAGCGACAGGCACGTCTACAGCAGCTTGCTTTGACTATCTCAAGAAGAAAGTCCATTTCAGTGAGAGGGTACAAGTCGCTCCTAGGGATGTGTTCATCAGCAATCGACCTAGTACCCTTAGCCTGGCTCAAAATGAGACCTCTGCAGGAAAAGCTTCAGAAACAGTGGCTGCAAACATCGGGATCCTTAGAAGGCATCATTCTAATAACCCCGGCAATGAAAACAGCAATGCGATGGTGGTGTCACAGTCCACACCTTTCTTACAAGAAATACCAGACTACATAATGACAACGGATGCCTCCATGGAAGGGTGGGGAGGCCATTTACAGGATCTCCAAATCCAAGGCAGATGGGCCAATTCTCAAAAACAAAGTCATATCAACAGCCTGGAGTTGAAGGCTATATTCCACTCTTTACATGCCTTTCTACCGAGAAAAGCAGGTGCCTCCATACTAGTTCATACGGACAATACGACTAGTATGCTCTACATAAACAGGGAGGAACAAAATCTCTCACTCTTTCTCAGGAAGAGCTAGTACTATGGAGCTGGGCAACAGAGCATGAGATTTCTTTCAGGACCGAGCATGTTCCAGGCCTTCTCAACACGCTAGCAGATGCTCTCAGTAGAGCTAGACAATTGCCACGAATGGGAACTCAACCAGTTCCAGCTGGACGGAGTATTTGCACTATGGGGAAAGCCAGCACTGGACCTGTTTGCCACAGACATCAACGCAAAATGCTGGTCCTATGCCAACAGGTTCCCCCTCCCGGGGTCTCAGGGCAATGCCCTTTCAATGCGATGGTCGGGGATATATGTCTACGCCTCCATCCCATTGATCCCCAGAAGACTGACCAAAATGAACCTTGAGAGATGTCGCCTAATTCTCATTGCGCCCAGGTGGCCTAGGCAACATTGGTTCCCGGAACTTATTCATTTTTCAGAAGCCAGACCCATACATCTGCAGATGTCCTCCTCTCTTCTGACCAGGGACTACGGACAGCTGTGCCATCCGGAGTCTCTACACTTGCGTGCCTGGCTCCTGAGTTACTGGAGTTTAGGGACATGAACATTTCGCAGGAATGTAGAGACATCCTCTTGAAATCTAGGGCGGAAAGTACCAATAAAACGTACAAGATGAAATGGAAAAGGTTCTGTTTTTGGTGCCAACGAAATGGCCTGCACGCATTTCAAGTATCCCCGCAACAGATTTTACCATATCTCCTCTCCTTGGCAAAATCTGGTTTAGCTTTCGCCTCAGTTAATGTGCATCTGGCTTCCATCTCTCGCTATAGAAGAGCTTCCAGCGCCACTTCTCTTTGTGCCTCAAGCCTGATCAAACAATTTAGATAGGGACTGGTCCATACTTTTCCTCCACTGCGAGCACCTCCACTGGAATGGAATCTCAATGTGGTCCTTGCACAACTCATGAAAAGACCATTCGAACCCATTCATAAAGCTGAATTGAAATTCCTAACATGGAAAGTCGCTCTTCTGCTGGCCCTCACCTCAGCCAGAAGGGTAAGCGAAATCCAAGCGTTCAACAGTAAGAAACCCTTTTTTAATATATAAAGAAGACGCTGTGATTCTAAGGACTAATCCTACATTCATTCCTAAAATGCTGTCACAATTCCACCTCAATGAGCCTGTTATACTCCGGTCCTTTTTTCCGCAACCATCAACGCCTGCAGAGCAAACACTCCATACGCTGGATGTCAAACGTTGCTTTAAGTTCTACCTTCAGAGAACGAAGGACATTCGAAGAACTGATCAATTATTAGTTGCCTATGGCCAAGGCAGAGAAGGGACTGCAATAACAAAGGCCACTATCGCAAGATGGATATCGGCTGCAATACATTTCTGTCATATCAAAGCTAACAAACATTTGGAAAGGACAGCAAAGGCTCACTCCACCAGAGCAGTTGCCACATCAGCTGCCCTCTTCGCGGGAGTGACTCTGGAAAAAATCTGTCATGCTGCAACCTGGAGGACCACTCACACCTTCACGCAGCACTACTGCCTGGAGTCAGCACAGGATGCAGATGCGGCAGTGGGCCAGGCAGTGCTTCGCAGTCTCTTCCATTAAGGTAAGCCTTGTTCTAACCCTTAGCCAGAATCTTTTGTTCTCGTGGTGATTTTATATGCTTACATGTTCTTAATGATGTAAAACATTACTAGGTAAGGAGTATTACAAGTTACGCTGTTTTTTTCCCTTGCCTCTCGCTAATGCTTTGTATATGAAAATGCGAGTATATAAACAATGACTTAAGTTTTTTCTTATGATTATGTTCTGTGCATTTCTTTTCTTCCGTCCCTTTTATAAAAAAAAATTTTTTTTTAAATGCAGTAGGCACAGGTATAGCCTTTAAGGTGCCTCTGGTATTACCTCAAACCTTTGGGGTTCACTATGTTTTAGAAGTCACCCACCATCCTCAACAGACAAGAAAATATTGGATGTGACTGCTTGCTACTCTGATTCAGGCATGTGAATCTATGAAAGATACCCCAATACTGGATAAGAAAATAAATTACTTACCTGTAACTACGGGTTCAAGGCATATGAGCTGTAGATTGTATACTTGTGCATAGATCAGCATCTGGTGTTGGGCTCGGATGTTTGCACTTTGTTTTTGTCCTGGAAGAAGTCTTTGTAGTCACGAGGTAGGTGACTCCTCCTTTGGACGATAGTGCGCATGGGCATCTACTCCATCTTCAGATTGTTTTTTTCCGCCATCGGGTTCGGATGTGTATTGCTGCGCTACGGTTCGGGATCGTCTTCGAACATTTCGACGCGCAATCATTTCCCTCGACGGTATTGTTTCGATCACGGTTTTCCCTTTCGACGTGCATCGTTGAAATCCAGCAACTTCGATCGAGAGCTTCGACGCGGGCCGCAAGGCCTAGCCGCGCCGACCACGCCAGCATTCGACGGAACGGACTCCATTTAAAAAATGCCCCGGGTGTGGTGCTAAATTTCCACACACAGACCTACACGAGGTTTGTAATCTGTGCCTATCCCCGGAGCACGAAGAAAGCAGCTGCGAGGCCTGCCGATCATTCCGATCGAAGAAAACGATTCGTGACCGTCGGGCTCGACATCACGAGATGAGACGCGGCACTAGCCCGGTGCCGGACATCTTCGGAGAACAGGGTGACTCATCAGCAAACCGCGCCGATCAAGAAGAACAAATCTCCGTGTCTTAAGCTGACGACTCCGACATGGAGGAAGACTCTCACATCACTCCAGGTCAACGAACTGAGTAACAAGCCCCAAGCCACCGAAAAGCCCATGAAGGCTCCGGTACTACCTTCGCCCTCGGGCATAGGGAAACACCAAAAACATGGTTCAGATGCCCCGCCCTCCGGCCCGGCTATGAAACCAAAAGACAAAGCCTCCGGCCTGGGATCGAGCCGTCCCCACAGTACCGAAACTCCATCTCCGGCACCGAAAACCAAATCCAAGCATGGAACCGATGTCCCGATACCGGCACCGAAGTCCTCTTCGGCACCGAAAGACTCCGACCCGAAACCTCATAAACCAAAGATTTCGGAACCGGCAATAACTAAGCCCAAATCTTCGGAGCCGAAACCCAAAGATAAGCCTTCAGATCCAAAACTTAAAGACAAACCTTCGGAATCGAAAGTTACAAAAGACAAACCTTCGGCGCATAAACATGCACCAAAGGATTCGGAACCGAAAAAACAAACTACCCATAAAATACCCTCTGAAACACCCAAAGAGAAGGAATTCCCACCTAAAGAACTTCCTTTACAAGAACCAATGGATCCCAAGCAAAAGAAACTGCATATTGATCCAACAACTGGACATCTTCTAGCAACCCTTCCTAAGAAACGAAAACAGGACATTTCAGTGGAACACCATATACCACCCAAAAAGAGGAAGGACATGGGTACTAACCCCTCTCCCCCTTACATACCTCCCTCTCCTCCACCTATTGATCCTAACTTACTAATATCTCCATATAACTCACCACCACCTCATGTCTCCCCTGAACCACAGGAGGAGAATGACACGGATGACGATGGGGATGGGGACAGGGAAAGGGAGGGAGATGGGGATGGGGATAATGACCATCACACCATACCACAAGACCCAGATCCATGGGACGACTTTGATAAAGACCCAGACAATAATAATGATCCGGACCTATATCCCTCCAGACCATCACCACCTGATGATAATATTGGATTCGCACAGCTTATCAATAGGGCTGCTCTATATCATGGAGTGGAATTACACACTGACACATTAGAGGAGGATTTCCTCATGGAAACTTTCGCTCCATCCCAAAAATCTACTAATACATTGCCAATGTTAAAAGGCATGCTAAAGCACACTAATGAAGTATTCAAGGACCCAGTTAGAGCACGAATCCTCACCCCAAGAGTTGATAAAAAAATATAAAGCTGCTCCTACGGACCCAGTTTATATTAGAGGTCAAGTCCCCCTGGACTCCCTTGTTGTATCTAATGCCCGCAAGCGAGCCAATTCACAAGCCACAGGCGACGCACCTCCTCCTTATGAGTCAAAGCTTATAGACGCGTCAGGCAAACGAATTGCGTCACAAGCCGCTAATAGTTGGCATATTGCCAATGCGCAAGCCCTCCTGGCACGCTATGACAGAGTGCATTATGATGAACTGGAAAAGCTAGTACAGCATTTACCAGATCAATACAAGGGTAAAGCCAACGACCTCATTCAAGAGGGTAAATTAATTACAAACACCTCTATAAAATGTGCACTTGATGCCGCTGACACAGCATCCCGTGGCATTAACACCAGCATCTTGCTACTCCGCCATGCTTGGCTTCGAATCTCAGGATTCAAACAAGAAGTACAGTCAGCTATACTAAACCAACCCTTTGACCAGCAACATCTTTTTGGACCAAATGTAGACTCTTCATTAGAAAAAATGAAGAAAGATACGGAAACTGCCAAATCTATGGGACCCCTACAACTACCCTCCAACAGAGGCTCCTTTCGTCGCTCCTTTTATAGGGGCGGCTCCAAAACAATTTCATCAGAGAATACCTCCTCTTCTTACAAAAACCAAAATCAACCTTCCTCCTCCCGAGGATACTATCGAGGAGGATATAGAGGAAACAACAATAGGGGAAGAGGCAAAAATAATTCCACCCGCACTTTCCCAGCAAACAAGCAGTGACTTCCCTCCGCTACCCCCCGACCATTCCACTCCTGTCGGGGGACGCCTATCAAAGTTCCTACATGTCTGGAATTCCATTACAACAGACAAGTGGGTAAGACAAATTATCCAGTATGGTTATTGCCTGGAACTCACTGGTACTCCACCAAACATTCCTCCCAGAGAACGCCCAATGTCCTCAGAACATCTCACTCTTCTCAAACAAGAGGTTCTCTCCCTGTTACAAAAACATGCAATAGAACCAGTCCCTCTGCCTCATCAAGGCACAGGAGTGTATTCACTATACTTTCTAATACCAAAAAAGGACGGCTCTCTCAGACCAATACTGGACCTCAGGCCATTAAATCTATACATTCAGTCAGACCATTTTCATATGGTCACTCTCCAACAGGTACTCCCACTACTCCAACAAGGCAACTTTCTATCCACTCTAGATTTAAAGGACGCCTACTTTCGCATTCCCATTCACCCCGCTCACAGGAAATATCTCAGGTTTGTGATAAACGGACAACACTACCAATTCAAAGTCCTCCCATTCGGAGTAACCACAGCACCCAGAGTCTTCACCAAGTGCCTCGCAGTATTGGCGGCTCACTTACGAAGACAAAATATTCACGTTTTCCCTTACCTGGACGACTGGCTCATATAAGCCAAGTCACACAGCAGCTGTGTTCAACACACACGCAAAACGATACACTTGCTGCACGATTTGGGATTCACAGTCAACCTCTCCAAATCCCATCTCCAACCGTCCACAGCACAACAATATCTAGGAGCTACAATAAACACTTCAAAAGCTCTAGCATATCCCAACCCAGTCAGAATAAGAACCATGCAAGCCCTCATATCAAAATTTACGCCTCAACATTCATTACCAGCTCGAGTGTTCATGCAGTTAATCGGGATGATGACTTCTTGCATTCTCATAGTCCCTTACGCAAGACTCCAGATGCGTCCCTTACAGGAGTGTTTGGCACGTCAGTGGAACCAGGCTCAAGGTCAGCTACCAGATCTGGTGTTGGTGGACAGCTGCACACATCGCTCTCTGCAGTGGTGGAACACTCAAAACCTTTCCAAACGGCGGCCATTCCTCGACCCGGTTCCACAGATAGTGCTCACAACAGACTCCTCGCTCACCGGCTGGGGAGCTTATATTCAAAATCATACTATTCAGGGCCTATGGACCCCTCAACAAAAATAATTCCACATAAATTATCTGGAATTGCTAGCGATCTTCCTAGCACTAAAATCATTTCAACTCCACCTAGTAGGCAAAGCTGTCCTGATCCGTACAGACAACATGACAGCAATGTATTACATACAAAAACAGGGGGGGACACACTCTGCAGCTTTCACACCTAGCTCAAAGCATATGGAGGTGGGCCATTCCGCAAAACATATACCTCCTTGCAGAACACCTCCCAGGAGTACACAATCAGACTGCAGATCTGCTCAGTCGTCAAAAACAGCAGATCCACGAATGGGAACTTCATCTTCAAGTTCTGCTTCCATTCTTTCAAATGTGGGGCTACCCAGAATTAGACCTCTTCGCCACACACCAAATCGCAAAATGCCCAAGCTTCGCATCCAGGTATCCACACCTATTGTCCAAAGGCAATGCGCTATGGATGAACTGGTCAGACAAATTTGCTTACGCTTTTCCGCCTCTCCCACTCATTCCGCTAGTGGTTCGGAAGCTCAAACAGCATTCCTTCAGAATGATCCTGGTGGCACCAACATGGGCCCGACAACAATGGTTCACAACCCTCTTGGAACTATCAGTAGTTCCTCATCAAAAGCTACGTCTTTCACCCAAGCTTCTCACTCAGAACCATGGAGAGATAAGGCATCCAGATCCCAGTCAACTCAACCTTGCGATCTGGCTCCTGAAGTCTTAGAGTTTGGCTACTTCAATCTCCCGCCAGACTGCATGAACATCATTAAACAGGCTAGACATCCTACCACTAGAGCTTGCTATGCCACTAAGTGGAAAGATTTGTAATTTACTGTACCAATAACAAAATCAACGCACTAGATGCTTCTATTCAAAACATCATCTGTTACCTCTTGCATCTACAACAATGTAACCTAGCCTATACATCCATTCGACTACATCTCGCTGCAATAACAGCCTATCTCCAAAACAGACAACATTTGTCTTTGTTTAGAGTACCAGCTATCCGACCCTCGGTCTAGGTCCACTCTCTCCCCACTGCTCCGCTGTGCCGTCTCTTGCCTCCAGACCCCGACCTCCTCCTTGGGAGGTTCGAGGCTGCTGCCCGCTCCTGCGCCTGCTGCCCGCTCCAACTGGGACCAGACTGCCTTATACCACCGTAACCTTTCTCAGCTGCTTTTTTTCTTAATTTTTTCCCTGTTGTGCCACTATTATTGTGCCCATCTGTGTCTTGCTCTAATTCCACCACTGTTTTTATTTTCTCGTGCCTGTTCCTTTTGCCTTTCGCCGCTGCTGCCCCTGCGGCCCCACCCCCCCGGAATTCCCCCCCCCCCCCTGGAATTTCCCCTCCGGAATTTCCCCCCGGAATTCCCCTGCTCCCACCTCCCAGCCTCTCCTCCCTCCCACCTCCCCTACTTAATGGCGGCCGCTGCGCGGTCGCGCGCAGCGGGCACGCCAAAGGCAAGCCCGTCTGCGCCCGACCGCGGCCAGCGCCAGGAACCCTGGACCTCCCACTACCCATCGCTACGACACCACCACCCTCCTCGCACTCAACCCTGGAAGACTTGGAGAATGCCAACAGGCCTCGCCGAACACGACCCACGGCCAGTTCTCCTTCCTCCACTGCCGCCAGACCCTCACCGCCACCCCGGCCTCCAACACCGCCGACGCCAGCACCGGCGACACCCTAAAATGCATCCTTCTCAACGTACGCTCCGTACACAAACACGCCATGGAAATCTGGAACCTACTCGACTCTTTCGCCCGACATCGCCTTCTTCACAGAGACCTGGACCAACGCATCCTCCGCCCCCGACATCAGCACCGCCATCCCAGACGGATACAAGATCCAGAGGAAAGACCGCCCCAACCACCCAGGAGGGGGCCTCGCCATCGCCCACAAGAACACCCTCCGCCTCACCACCTCCAGCGAAACCTTCCCTCCGCCGAACACCTGCACTTCAAGATCCAGACCACCCCCAAAGCCACACTCCGAGGAACCCTCGTCTACAGACCCCCCGGCCCCAGAACACCCTTCGCCGCCACCATCACCGACTTCATCGCACCCCACGCGATCACCTCAACAAACTACATACTCATTGGAGACCTGAACTTCCACCTCGACAACCCCAGCGACCCCAACTCCACTATCCTTCGTGACAACCTCGCCAGCATCGGACTTAAACAACTCGTCAACACACCGACCCACAGAGCAGGACACACCCTGGACCCCATCTTCGCGGCAGGAAACAGCGTCCATTTCAGCCACACAACGCAGCCGCCATGGACCGACCACCACTGCGTACACTTCGCCATCAACAAACCCAAGGCACCCAAACCAGCCCCACGCCCACCACGAAGGAACTGGAGCAAGGTTACTGACGAGCAACTTAACTCCACCCTCAACCGAGACAACCACACCTGGGCACCCGACGCAAACAGCGCAAACGACGCAGCCAGAGAACTCCACACCTGGATCTCCAACTGCGCAGATGAGCTCACTCCGCTACGCAACCCCGACAGACAACGCCCCAGGAAAGCCGCCTGGTTCACAACCGCTCTCCAAGAAGCCAGACGCACCTGCAGACGCCTGGAGAAGAACTGGAGAAACACCAAGACAGCCGAAAACCACACCACCTACAAGGACGCCATGACAGACTACCACAACCAGATCAGAGCCACCAAAAGGAACTTCATCCACAACAAAATCCTGGCCAACTCCAAGGAACTTTTCAGTGTCATTCAAGAATTCACCAACCCACGCAGCGAAGCCACAGACATCACCCCATCCCAAGACCTCTGCGACAAGCTTGGAATCTATTTCCACCTCAAGATCAAAAACCTCTACGACAACTTCATCGACCATCCACCAGGTGCCACAGACGGCTCCCCGCCCCCCAGAAACACCAGCCAGCCCACCATCTCCAACTAGACACCGATCACGGCCGAAGACACCGCCTCGACCATGAAAAGCATCCACTCGGGGGCGCCCCCACCAACCCCTGCCCCCCTCACATCTACCACAGAGCCGTGGCCGCCATCGCACCCGAACTACAACGCACCATCAACACCACCTTCAAAACAGGCACCTTCCCAGACGACTGGAAGCGCGCAGAAGTTAGACCCCTGCTCAAGAAGCCCACAGCTGACCCCACCGACCTCAAGAACTATGGGCCCATCTCGCTCCTCCCCTTCGCAGCCAAAGTTGCAGCGAAAACAGTCAACAGGAAACTGACACGATTCATTGAAGAGAACGCCGTCCTCTACCCGTCCCAATCCGGATTCCGAAGCAACCACAGCACAGAGACCGCCCTACTCGCCGCCACAGACGACATCCGCACCCTCCTGGACCAAGGCCACTCTGCAGCCCTCATCCTACTCGACCTATCAGCGGCCTTCGACACCGTCTCCCATCGCACACTAGTCGTCAGACTACACGACGCAGGCATACAAGGAACGGCCCTGGACTGGATCCGATCATTCCTCACCGGAAGAAGCCAAAGGATCAGACTCCCACCCTTCCTCTCCGACCCCACGAAAATCACCTGCGGAGTCCCACAGGGTTCATCACTGAGCCCCACCCTCTTCAACATTTACATGGCCCCCCTCGCAGCCATCGTCCGACAACACGGCCTCAACATCGTATCCTACGTTGACGACACCCAGCTCATCCTCTCCCTCACCAAAGACCCCACCACTGCCAAACTTAACTTCCAGAAAGGAATGCAAGACGTCGCAGTCTGGATGACCAAAAGCTGCCTGTAGCTCAACGCCGAGAAGACAGAAGTCCTCGTCCTCTGTACCACCCCTTCTGCATGGGACAGCACCTGGTGGCCGACCGCCCTCGGAAGCCCACCTACCCCCTCAGACCACGCCAAGAACCTCGGCATCGTACTAGACTCATCACTCTCCATGAACCGACAAGTCAACTCCGTCACCTCCAGCTGCTTCAACACCCTCCGCATCCTCTGCAAGACCTTCAAGTGGATCCCCCCTGAGTCAAGGAAGACAGTCACCCACGCACTCATCACCAGCAGACTGGACTATGGAAACGCACTCTACGCCGGCATCAACAAGTCCCTACTCCGCAAACTCCAGACAGTACAGAACACCGCCGCCAGACTCGTACTCGGCATCCCCCGACACGAACACATCAGCCAACACCTACGAAGTCTCCAATGGCTCCCCGTGGAGAAAAGAGTCACTTTCAAAATCCTCACTCACGCCTACAAATGCCTACACAACAACGGACCCAAATACCTCAACGACAGAATCTACTTCCACGTACCCAAAAGAAACCTCCGATCTTCCAACCTCGCACTGGCCGAAACCCCGCGTATCCACAGAGCCAGAGCAGGCGGAAGATTCTTCTCTCACATTGCAGCCAAGACCTGGAACGAGCTACCGGCAGACATCAAACGCTCCCCCTCCCTGAACACCTTCAGGAAGACCCTCAAGACCTGGCTCTTCAGCTAAACAGATCTGCGGACTTCCCCCCCCACCCCTCCCCCTCAGCGCCTGGAGACCCTCACGGGTGAGTAGCGCGCTTACAATTCCCTGATTGATTGATTATCAAAGCATTTATGGAAGGACTCAAAAGAATAATCCTACCTAGAGTTTCACCCTCACCAATATGGAACTTAAATGTGGTCCTTACCAGACTCATGGGTCCCCCATTTGAACCTCTGCATAAATGCGAATTACAATTTCTCACCTGGAAAGTAGCTTTCCTGGTTGCAATCACCTCTCTCAGAAGAGTCAGTGAACTCCAGGCATTAACCATACAAGAACCATTTCTGCAAATTCATCATAACAAAGTGGTTCTTAGGACTAACCCAAAATTTCTACCTAAAGTAGTGTCTCCTTTCCACCTTAACCAGTCTGTAGAACTTCCAGTGTTTTTCCCTCTACCAGACTCAGTAGCAGAACGAGCTCTTCACACGCTAGACGTAAAAAGAGCAATACTTTACTACATTGAAAGAACAAAATCCTTTAGAAAGACTAAAGAACTTTTTGTAGCTTTCTCCCCACCTCATAAAGGCAATCCTATCTCTAAAACAGGGATTGCAAGGTGGATTGTTAAATGTATTCAAACATGCTATGCTAAAGCTAAACGCACATTAACCATTTCCCCTAGAGCTCACGCCACACGTAAACTAGGGGCGTCTATGGCATTCTTAGGGAACATTCCCTTAGATGACATCTGCAAAGCAGCAACTTGGTCTACACCACACACGTTCACAAAGCACTATTGCGTAGACGTGCAAGCAAAGCAACAAGCTAACGTGGGCCAGGCTGTATTAAGAACACTTTTTCAAACCACTGCAACAGATACAGGTAGCCACCGCTAAGGAGGTAACTGCTGTATAGTCTATGCACAAGTATACAATCTACAGCTCATATGCCTCGAACGGAAAATGCTACTTACCAGTATGCATCTGTTCTTGGCATGTAAAGCTGTAGATTCGTATACGCCCACCCGCCTCCCCGGGTACCTCTATCTGTTCCAGTACTATCTTACTTAGATACATTACACATGGACATCCTTTGCTATTTCTTACCAACTCCATCACAACCCTCCATGGCAAAACAATCTGAAGATGGAGTCGATGCCCATGCGCACTATCGTCCTAAGGAGGAGTCACCTACCTCGTGACTACAAAGACTTCTTAAAAACAAAGTGCAAACATCCGAGCCCAGCACCAGATGGCGATCTATGCACAAGTATACGAATCTACAGCTCTACATGCCAAGAACAGATGCATACTGGTAAGTAGCATTTTCCTTATCCAGTATTGGTATCTTTCATAGATTCACATGAACCCACCCTCCTCCCCGTAGAGGCTGTTTCCATAATATTCAATAAGATACTCACTTCTCACTTGTGCTGGGAAAATCTGAGAGAAACTGGCTCTGCTAGGAGAGCTAGAGGGTGCTAGCAGCCGATTGGCTGCATTCAACATTTAGTCCTTTTTTAAAAAGGACATAGGCTATGTAAAACATGGCTTAGGGCCATTATAGCATTATTTAAATAATGGTTGATTATGTTACCATGGGACTCCCATCTCAACGACGGGGAATGATTCAGGCATGTGAATCTATGAAAGATACCAATACTGGATAACCGTAGTTACAGGTAAGTAACATTTTCTTCTTCCTCGAATCTGAGGAGGCAAGGTTCAGAGTTGCCCCTAAATACTAGATTTAGGAGCGTTAAAAGGGGTGGGCAGGTCAGGACCAATACGTCCCTTCCTTGGGGTGGGTATACCCCCTATTATGCCACCAGCCAGTGGGAGTGGGCATGAGCGCCTCTCCCTAATTGGCTGAGTCCCCTCATCGCAAAACCAAAGGGGATGATGGACGGAGTGTTGACATTGCAAGCACTCACCCCCAGTCAACTGATCTGTGTTTAATCCATCATTATTCTTTAGCTCGCTCCGCCACCCCAGTTCAGACATGGCCATATGCAAATCAGTCTGACCCTGTGCCTCATGGGAACAGTCCAGCCCGAACTGCCAAGCCATGTCTTCCCTGGACCGGAAACAAGCATCCTGGGACAGGTTTCGGGCTCACAGCCCTCATCAGCCAGGCTATCTTGAATCCAGTGGCAAAGTGAGCAAGGGACCCACGTCTGGGCATACCCTTCCTGGACTGTTCCCATTGGGCGCAGGGTCAAGACTGATTTGCATATGGCTGGGTCCAAACTGGAATGGCATGGTGAGCAAAAAAACGATGGATTTAGGCCCAGATCTCTGTACTGGTGTGAATGTACGACATTGTTCTGCATTCTGTCCATCAATTGTTGTTTTTGCATTTGTCACCCCGAGTGGGACGGGTATGCCCAGACGTGGGTCCCGTGCTCTCCATGCCACTGGAGTCAAGCTATCCTGGCTGATGAGGGCTGGAAGCCCGAAACCGGTCCTAGGATGCTTGATTCCAGTCCAGGGAGGACCTGGCCTGGCAGTTCGGGCTGGACTGTTCCCATTGGGCGCAGGGTCAAGACTGATTTGCATATGGCTGGGTCCAAACTGGAATGGCATGGTGAGCAAAAAAACGATGGATTTAGGCCCAGATCTCTGTACTGGGGTGAATGTACGACATTGTTCTGCATTCTGTCCATCAATTGTTGTTTTTGCATGAGTCCCCTCATCTTCAAAATGGAAGGAACTGAGATGTGTGCTTCACCTCGCTTCTCCCACATGAGGGGTGGGGTTGGCAAAGTTGGGCACACCTCTCTTCCTAGCTTGGTTTTCCCGCCGATTCTGCCGCTAAA